>JAAMXY010001024.1:0-25886 GCA_019677205.1 Pinguiococcus pyrenoidosus
AAGGAATGTCGGATCCACTTTCAGCTTCAGACTCCACCTTGTCGGAGTCCGGGCTTGCCCGAGATGTCGGCCGAGCACTGAGCGAGTCCAGCAAAAGAGGGATCTTGCGTTGCTGCGCGTCCTCCTGATCGCGGGAGCTTGTCTCGACGTCGTCATCTTCCTCTGCCACGTCCGCAGCCGACAGACGGTAAAGTTCATCCACCCGTGGCGGTGGCGACGGTATCAGCGCGCTCACGCCCTGCATCCTTTCATCATGGGCAATCCCGGACTCGACGTCCGAATGGATTGCCGGGGGACTCGTCTCATTCGAACGGCGCTTGTGCCCTTGCCTCCTCCTGGGGTCCCTTCGTCTCCCCTTTCGCTTTCGGCGTCCCTCCCGTCTTCTGGGAGCAAAGGTTCTCACTCCCCTGGCAGCAGCCAGGGTCGCCACTTCGACGAACAGACGCCTCAGCACCGAATCTTGATCTGCCGGCGTCGAGGCCGTCATCTCGTGGAGAGCTTGACGCAGAACGCTTGCGGTACTTGCTCTGGAAGCTGCCGCGTCTTTCTCCGTTCCCTCAGTTGCAGTTTGCTCCGGGGCGAGCCCGCCGCAGGGGTCATCTCTCGCAGCGGGCGCCTGGGAAGCGGTTGGAGACGAGTTGCTTGGCCGTCGCTCTCCGAGGTGCAAAGCCCTGTCGTCTAGAGCAACTGCGTACGGATCTTTCCTCGCGTGCCCATGATCTGCACCTGGAAGACGGCTTTGGCTTGCAGCGTCAGACGCTCCTGTGCTTCTCTGGGGCCCGAAGATGATTGCTCGGGGGAGGGGTGCAGCGGGAAAGATCTCCCTCACGTCGATCTGCCGGTGTTGACGAAGATCCCGATCCTGGTTCCTGTCCCTTTCTTGCATCAGATAGAGACTTCGCGAGGGGACTTGCTTGCTTTGCCCTGCCATCTCGCCCTTCTCCGATCGCCTCGCAGCTGAAGTCATGGGCGATGTGCCTTCCGCGTCCACACCATCTGGGTCAACACGCTTGGCTTGCTCGTCCGGTGCAGGATCATGATGACCATCCAGGACAGGAAACGATTCGCGCTTCGCAGTCCGCTCCAGCGCTCCAGAACCGCTCCTTTGGGACGGGAAGGGACAAAGCGAAGGTGAGACTCTGGAGATCGTCCGTGGCTTCCTTCGGTCAATGCGCCCTCACCTCTGCCCACTTGGAGATTGGTGATGACCTGCTCTTCCCCCAGTCTCGCCTAAGCGACTGCTCGTCGAATCCTGTCCAGGAGCCTCTCCCTGGTTGCTGACCCCCGAATCAGTCTCTGAATCTACTGTCAGCGCTTGAGCGGGAAGACCGAGTCCATTTTGCACAGAGCCCGGCTTGGAACTATCGGCATCAGAGATTGCGCTCTGGATTGACTTGACGTCCTCTTCCACGGCCTCGCTATCTTCAACAGGCGTTGCGATGGCTTCCGACAAGGTGAACCACCCGACATGCTCCTGCGGCTCGTTGACGCATGCACGGAGCTTCCCGCCTGACAGCTGCACCGTGTCCTGGATCGTCACCACGGTTCCTTTGGGAATGGGAGAAAGCGGCTCGGAGTCAAGCTCCTTCGCGGCCCTCCGCTTGGCCCCATTGTCTGTCACGATCCGATACCTGCGTGCAGCCTTTGGAGTCGACCCCTCCGATGATGCCTCCTCTCGCCTCTTTTGTCCCTTTCGCCCTTCTTGCTTGCTGCACGGCGTCAGAAGCTTCAGAATGGATGGCTTGAGGCTTATCCAGCCCTCGTACTGCGCAGGTGCTGTGACATGGACTCTCTCAGCGCCATTGGCGAGCTGGACGATGCGGTCAACCTGTATGCGCTCGCCTCGTGGGATCGACGTCCGCTCGTCGGAATCCAGTGCTGCGTCGCTCCTCCGCTTCGCGCCGTTCTCCGTGGCCACCACGAAGCGGAGGTGGGACAGGTCCTCGATGGCAATATCCGGTCGGAACGTGATCCAGCCGGTCCACTGCTCGGGCTCAATCACAAAGGCCCTCAGCTTCCCACCATCCAGGGTCACCACCTCTCCGAAGGCCACGAGTGCTCCTTGCGGAATCGGGTCCAACTCCGGCGAATTGAGCGCTTCAGCTTCGCGTCTCTTCGCTCCGTTCTCCGTGACGATCCTGAAGCGGCTTTCTGGGAAGCGGCGCCATTCTTCCAAGCGTTCTCCGATTTCGACCTCAGAGAAAGACGGACCGTGGCCGGGAGCGGATGCATCACCCGCTCTGCGAGCAAGAGCGAAGAGCTCGTCGTCACTTGCCTCATCTTCCTCACTACTTGCCCGAGAGGACACGGCCAGCTCGGCGTCGTCACTTTGCTGCACTTTTCGCCCGCTTACGTCTGAATGGTGATCATCTCCTGCAGCATCCTCTCCTGACTTGTCTGAAGTGCTGCTCATGCTGGGGGCGACCTCACTTGGCTTGGTTTCGTCATCGCGTGCCTCTTCAGCTTGGTCGTCCTGCACGTTCCCGGTCGTGGAACCAACTTCCGCCTCCGCCTCCGCCTCCGCCTCCGCCTCCGCCTCCGCTTCCACCACAGCCGCCTGACGACTCGCTGCATTCATGCTCACCAGTTTTCCTTTCTCTTCCGTGGGGGAGTCCGCTTCATTGTCCTCTTCTCCAAAGTCCTCAAAGCCAAGATCCATCTCGCCGTCGCCGCGCATCGAGCGACTGGGAGGTTGCGCGGAGGCGCCCTGGCCAGTCGAAGCCGCTTTGCCTTGCATCCTCGTTGCAGAGGGATGTTGCACTTCAGCGAGGCTAGTCTCTTGTCTCACCAAGGAAGGAGGAATGGGCTGTGTCCTTGGGCTTCTCGTGTCCGGCCGCGACGGCCGCTTCTGGTTTAGTGCTGCGCTGCCAAGGCACTCAATGGAGAAGCGCAACTCAAACTGCGCTATGATGTCTCCGCCAGGTGCGAAGAGCGGCAGTTCCTGCCGAAGAGTGACCCAAGTCGCGAGCGGCGCTGGTCCCGGATCCGCTGGCAGAATTAGTCTGCCCGTGAAGTCCCGTCTTGCGCGCGCTTCCCAGTCCTTGTCCAGGTCCTGGTACACTCCCATACCGACATCTTCAAGGGTCTGTGCCTCCTCAATTGCCCGAAAGTAGGACACGTCGTCGTCATAGGTCTCCAGTGCCTTGCTGAAGCTGCTCTCGACAGCCACATTCACCATCCCCAGAACACGGAGCCTCGCAGCCGCCTCTTCATTGCCCAAGATGACGGAAAGCGGTGCCGCTCGCAGACTCCGCAAGAGCTCTTCCGCCTCCGCGCGCAGATACAGCACTTTTCCGAACACTTCCTCGTCGGTTCGTGCCTGCATCTTCATGAGAGGCACTCCTGCGAGACGGAAAACCAGCAGCGCATCGGCTTCCTCGTCCACAAATCGGCGCAATCGCCGCACGGCAGCGCTGATTCGGAAGCTGCTGTCCCTCGAAGGATGACCCTCGGTCGTCCCGGACATGTTCTGAAACAAAGACATTCAAGCAGACTTTTCCATAGAGCTGAGTGCGGCGCGGCGCGGCGGCAAAGGGTCGCAGCCTTTGATATGCGTGAGGCCTGGATTTCCGGACTCTTCAGAGCATTGCCGCAGATTGCTGACCTATCCTGCGGTACTCTGTTACAATTTGAGACAGCACCAGATGTGCTGTAGCATTTCAAGATTCTCGTGCCAAGCGGTCGTGGCCCAAGGCGCCGCAAAAGGTCTGCGAGAAACTCCGCTTCGGATCGGCATTGCGCTTTGAATCCGCAAGAGGTGAAACTTCGTCGAATTGCAGGTTGGATCATATGTCATAAACGAGGGGGATTCTGACCAATCAACGTGTGATCGTATCTGGATCCGGGAAAGACCTCTTTGATTCCTTTGATGCCGTAGCGACTTCAGGCGGACTGAGCGACTGAGCATTGGTCCTGCTCATGCTCAGTCTTGCGGCAGCTCTGAGCTACTTGACATGAGCGAGGCTGTCTTCATGATTCGTGAATCTTCTCTATCGTCGCACAGGTCGTTTTGTTTGTACGAACCATGTCAAAAGGAGCGAGGCAGCAGCATTAGCAAGAAGGCGCAGCAGCGGCGCGCCATGGCTGATGCATTGCTGTTGCTTGCACTTGAATGCTGTGCGTCGCACTGCATCAGACTCGATTGGTTCGGAAAAAAAGTCGCGATGCAAGATTCTTTCTCCTCATCAGAGTCAAGAATGCAGAAGTGGATTCAATTGCGCCGCGCGTGAAAGATGGGCGCATAAGAACTCCCAAGTCACGCAGAACATGACACGAGCGTGACAAAGGTAGCTGGATCCGCTCGGCAGTAGCTCAGTTGATTGCCGCCCGGTACTCCGGTGGTTGCGGTACTTTCGTCACTCCAGGGCCTCGGCCAGTCCCGCTACGACCTCTCGATCCCGCGCCAATCCCGTGCAGAGGGGAAAATTCATGGCGCTTCATAAAGACGTAATGTACGCGTCACCGAACAGTGGCTGGGAGAGGCGCTTCTACAGATGCGGATCCTCTCTGAAACTCGGACGCTCGGAGCCTCTTCTCTCGCCATATAGCGCCGCCAAGCCGCTGAGCCGAGCGCCCAGACTCCGTGCGCGGCATTTCTCGGCACGACCGCCAAAATGCGCAGGACGTCGTTTCCGCGTCGACGGTGCTGCTGATCCGCTCTCGTTGCCGAGCCGTAGGAAATCAGTCCTAAGCGACTTGCGGTGGCCGCCACCGCGCCACCCGGACGGCGTGAAGTCTGCGGATGAGCCACTCCTAAGCTTGCGCACCATTCCGTCAAGGTGCGGTCTTCGGACGCCAGTCATGTCGAGTCGACGGCTGTGGAACTCCCGGAAGTACCACGACTCCGGCGGCACCAACTACCGCATTCGCGGCCCTCCGGGCGGCCACCAAGTGGTTTGCATCCACGGCAATCACGCGTTTAGCTACGTGTACGATGGCGTGGCCAAGCGTATCGCGCAGGCGGGCTTCCAGGTGCTCACTTATGACTTGCTGGGGCGTGGGCACACTCGCTCGTCGGCCGGCGGGTACGCTCCAGAGGCGCATGTGACCCAGCTGCGCCATCTACTGCATCGGCTTGGGTGGCTGCGGCGAAGTACACACGTGATAGGCCATGGCTTGGGCGGTGCGATCGCGATCATGTACACGACGGAGTACGGCGCGGAAAACGTGGTGTCTCTCACGCTTCTTGCGCCGCTGGGCTTCACGGAGCCACGCAGATGCGACTCCTGCTACTTCTGCGTCGGTCTGCCCTTCTTCAGCTTCACTCAGGATGAGATACGCGAATGGAAGAAAGGTTCGTGAGTCTCGTTCGCTGCGTCACTAGGATTCCCGCTACCAGATCTGATGCTTTTGCTTCTGACGCCGATGATGACCTTAACTCTGCTGCTCGCTTCTCTCCACAGATCTTTACTGGAACGGCAGCGCGCTGGAGGCGGAGATTCTTCACTTGCAGAAACTGCAGTACTTCATGAAGCCCGGAAGCCGGCAAGCTTTCGTAGACACGACGGCACAGCTTGGGCAATTGAATCTCGAGTCGAATCTCAAGGAGCTGAGCAAGCGGACGAACCTTCGGTTGTTGATAATTTGGGGGGAGCAGGACATGAGCGTTCCGCTGCAGCCGAGTCTGCAAAAAGTCCGGCACATCCTGACCGATGCTGCCGCCACCACCTCGTACCGAATAGTGAAGAATGCGGCGCACGCCAGCTTCATTGAGAACGAGGATGAAGTGGTTCCGATTTTGAGGGACTTCCTGATTGTTGAACAGGAGGACTGGGAGAATGTAAACGAGTTGTGATGCAGGGCGACCAGGGGGTCGGCATGAGCTAGGTAGGCATCGTAGGCAGTATTTACTCAATTTCCTTGCGGCGTCGTTCGCTGCTCGAGAGACTACTCCAGTCCATTGGCCGCGACGGCGTCGACGAACGACTTGATGACTGGGAATATCCGGTCTGCAGCGGGGGTTTCATCTTCCATGAAGGCAATCTCGGTGACAAAATCCGCTTGAGGGCAAGGTGGAAAGTAAGGAGCCTCAGTTCCGTGCAGCATCAGAGTGCTCGCCAGCGAAGACCTGGCACTTACCATGGCCCACATCGTCAAGGTGGAGATACATGTCAAGCCCCGTCTCTACTCCCGCTCGACTCCGGGCCAAGGCCAGCGCCTGCGCAGGCAGAGATTTGTGCACGCGTCGGCGAACCAGCCCACAAGGGTTTTGATGATTATCATCCGTAGCATCAGGCGCTACGTACCACGTTCATGGAATGGCTGCTCGTCGACGGCACCACGGCATCATCCGCGCCGTGGATCAGCAGGATCGGGGGAACTCTGCGAACGCCCTCGGCAGACATTCTCCGAAGCTCCTGTCGCGGGCTGAGCTCATCGAAGAGCTCTGGGGAGCCACCGCAAGCGGGCTTCATCGGGCTTATGTCTGCGACGCCTCGAGACTCCTCGTAGACGTAGTGGGTCCGAATGTCATACACACCTGTGGAAAACGGAGGCACCCAGCGCGAAGATCAACGGCGCGCCGAAGACATCATCTCGCGAACGATGAGATCTTGCAGCACCTGCAACACCGACGAAGGCGTCGGGGAGCACGGTGGAAAGCTCGTGCAGACTCGGCGAGGCGTGAATCATGTGCTTGGTGACCAGATCACCCTCGGTTTGGTTCTCGGCACGCGCCAGATCCTCGGCTGCCCAGAGCGTGGAGAGACTCGTGATATGCCCACCAGAGCTGTGTCCACATACGATGAGCCCTGGGTGGCACGAAGACGAGAGAGAGAGAGAGAGAGAGAGAGAAAGAGTCACCTCACGGCGCATCGAATGCAAGCGGCAGAGTGCCCGATTTGTCCTACCCGCCTCGACCTCGCGGTCCCCCAGCGCGGCACGCCCTTCCCGAGATCTAGCCCACTTGGTCGCAAGGGCCACAGAAGACGCCTGACAAGGATCAGAAAACAGAAAGCCATCGGTCAGGCGGGCAGCCATACGCCTCTCTCTCTCTCTCTCTCTCTCTGAGCGCCAGGACGCACCTGCCCCCATGCCGTGGCCAGCGGATAGGTTGGGTAGCCGCAGACCACCACCGTGCACTGGGTGACATTGCTGAGGCGCCTTGCGAAGCTCCGGTAGAAGAGCTTTGTGCCAGAGCCCCACGCACCACCGTGAAAGAACAAGAGCACAGGTCTGGGTCGCCTGTGGGTCGTCTGCCTCCCTTCCCGATAGATCACGTCCAGGCGGTGCTCCGTCGCGTTGCCATACTGCAGATCCAGCAGGACGTTCTCTGGCCGGAAGTACTCCCCAATCATCTCCGGCTTGCCCACCGCGGTGCTCAGGCCACTGGCAACAGCAGACCTATGGTCGACGCACCGGCAGCAGTAAGACTTCCGCTCTCAACGGGTTTCAGGCGCACTCGGCGGAAGAAGACCAAGAAGACCAAGAAGGTCGTGTAGGATTGCTTACAAGTCGGATAACCGCTTCACCACGCCAGCGTTGCGGGCCACGTCCAGCACTCGCGTCAGAAGGTTGCTCTCCTCGGCGCCGTCATTCTCGAGGGTCGACATGTACAAGGGCCGCAGCCGCTCCGGAACTTCGTTCGCTAGTAAACGCCGGTGCCTGGCAGGGGTCGTGAGGCTGTAGCACAGCAGCACGGGGGCAGACACGACGAGCAGGAATTTCGCCCATGTCCGCGCCTTGGACATTGTCTCCAAGGCTCACGCGCTCCACAGAAGTATGAGAGCGATGTGCGAGCAGCTCGTCGCTCGCATACGTGGCGCGCCGACGACGCAATCTAGAAGCTTTCTCCGCTGGTCTTTTTCCGTCCTCTGTCACATCCCCGCAAGAAATGTGCTATTTTAGCGAACTAAATGGCATGTTTTTCCGTACCACTATCGAAAGTAGCCACCGAAAGGCGAAAAGCGAAAAGCGAAAAGCGGCCAAAACGCCGAAAAACAAAGGCCTGCCCAAAGAAGAAAACACGCGCGCCTGCTCCGCCGAAAGCGACCGAGGCAAGTCCGTACGGGTAGGTATGGGTATAGAACAGGAGGACAGAGACCAGAGCGATCGCCGTTGAGGCAAAAGGAAAGGAAACTCAAAGCCTACGTCGGCGTGGAGAAGTGGCGCGAGGTTCGTCTACAGCGCTCCGTGCCTCTCGATCTCTCTCGCTTCGGCTTATGGACGTCCCTCGCGCGTGGTGTGTCGTCAATCCTTCCGCCTGATCCCTGCTTGCTGGTCTTCCAACGCCAGTACTTGCGCAGCTCGAGGTCCTGTGGCGGTTCCTCCGGCATTTCACGCCGCACAAACATGTCGTACGCATCCTTCGCATACTGCCCACAGCTGAACAGTTTCCGCGCGTCGCCATTCCAATCCTGTTCGCAGAAGTCGCGGGCAAACTTTACGAGCGCTACGCATCGCTTGTTCGCCAGGCCAAGTGGTTGCAACAAAAGACGAAGCGCGGATGGCTTGGCCATCTGTGTCGTGAGATGAGCGCCAAGGCTGCCGTTTTTGCACCTTGCTGAAGCGACACTTTTAGGTACCTTTAGAAGCTCCGGTGTGGGCCATCTTTCCAAAACGGCTTCGTGGACCCTCTCAACTTGCCTCCAGCTGGTCAGATTGAGCAACACACAGGCCAAAAGTAGCTTGAAGGGCTCCAAGCAGAAGCGCTCTTCCGCGAGGCCATAGGGTGACAATGGTGGAGCCTCCGGGGGCCTTCCATCCGGAGTTTCGCCACCCATGCTTTGCCTCCTAGCAGTCAGTCGCCAAGCAAAGTGCATGTCACCAACTCCGCAGCGCGATGTAAGGCTTCACGCCAAGCTCTGAGGACGACGGGCGTACCATTGGGGACAGCGGTTGCGCTTTCGTGCGTGTAAGCGCTCGGACAGAGCACGCAGGCGTCTCGGTGAAGCTGCCGACGCGGAGCAATGCCTTCGGAAAAGTGCACTTCTGCGGGAAATGCGTTTCCGAGGCGCCATGCGTCTTCAGTCTTCCGACGCTCAAAGGCCTTTGCGATCCGACTTCGAAGGATCAAAGAGGCCTATTATCGTTGTTCAATTTTTTATATTTCAATAAAAATGATGAATTTTATTATAAAACTCAAACTTGGTTTTCCAGCCATTTAAATCAAATCAAACCAAAACCCAGGATTTCGCAGTGTTCGGCCACTTTCGCATCGCCACAGCACCATATTTAAGTCCAAATCCGCGCCCCCTGGGGTCGCAACGCGATCATATTGTCTGCGTGCGCAGCTGGGGCGCATCTGGGGACAGCGGAATCGGACGTCGGCCTTCGTCCGTGGCGTTCTTGGCATCTTGGATAACCGTTGATATTCGGAGTTGTGCACCTGCGGGCCATAAGAAGGGATCATGGCAGACGCGGATGTCTGGAGAGAGGCGCTTGACCCACGTAGCGGACGGGCGTACTACTACAACTTGCGCACGCGGGAGACGCAATGGGAAAAGCCCCCGAACTTTGAGAAACACAGCGGCCGCCGCCGCCGGCGGAGAACACCCAAGGCTTCCGCGGCGTCCAAGGAGAACGACAGCGCCAACGGAGAGCCGCAGGGGAAGTTCAGTCTGGATGAAGCGGAGGATGCGGACATAAGCGAAGTAGAGACTGTGGCATTGGCGCTGCAGCAGGTGTACGACGAGCATCGCGGTCATGCACTGGA
The DNA here is from genome assembly GCA_019677205.1 of Pinguiococcus pyrenoidosus. Classification (NCBI taxonomy): domain Eukaryota; class Pinguiophyceae; order Pinguiochrysidales; family Pinguiochrysidaceae; genus Pinguiococcus; species Pinguiococcus pyrenoidosus. The sequence goes on from JAAMXY010001024.1 coordinate 9,653, forward strand.
GACCTTGGCGTCGGCGGAGAACGGAGCGGTGCTGAACACGCTGGTCCAAGTGGTCGGGGCCGTTCCAAGGGACTTGAGGCAGTCCAAGCAGCTTGGCGTGATCGTACAGGTGCTCAGAGATGCGCTTGTGGACGCTGCCTTCCTCACGGATCAGGCTGCAACGCCCTTTGAACGTTCCCAAGACATGCATCCCGGGCTGTTTGATCAGGCGGCAATCGCCATGGTGTCGTCAGGACTGGCGGTAGCACTGCTGCGGGCGACGGTACAGCTTCAGACCGACGTCGAGGGGCATCCTGATGTCGATACGGCCTGTATGGCGCTGCAGATCCTTAGCCTCCTGGTTGACAGTCCGCACGCCAATCCCGCTGGACAGAACGGCGATGCGAATGGGGAGAGCCAGGCGCGGGGCGCCAGTGGACCCTTGGACCTAGCAGAGCATCCCGAGTGGCTCCAGCTTGCACGATCCTCTGCGTTCGCTGGCAACACGAGAATGCGGCTGCTGTGGGGTCTCAACGTCGGCAAGGCTTGTGCGCTGCAGACCCGTGGCGTTGCCAAGGACTCCGGGAGTCTCCGTGCAGCCCTGGACATGCTCGGAGAGATCAGCGACGAGCTGCATAGAAAGGGAGTCGTGGCGGCGTTGCGAGCGCTGGCGATCGCGAAGCAGCAGTCGCCAAGCAGCGCGCGAGCGGCGTTCCTGGGTCCCTACCCGATTCCCGCGGTGTCCGTGGCCCGTCTGCTGCCGATTGCAGACATGGGCATTCCTGAGGTCAATTCTTTCCTCACGTTCGTTGCGGCGATGCTGCTCCAGCACGAGGATCTCCTGACGACGCCGAACAGCGTGCCCGAGATTCTCACGTTGGTCCAGGCGATGGCCGTTGCCGAGGGCGCGCGTGTTTGCGCCGGCGCCCCTGCGGCCTCGCGACGAGATGCGCCTAGGGGAGAGGGTTGGGATCGGCAAAACGTGGCCGCTGCGCTTCTGGAGCGGTGCATGGCGAGTTCCAATGGCACCATCGCGGCCTATTCGCGCCACGCCGTTCTCACTGCCTATATGCAGCTCGCCGGGCTTCTCGGGTCAAGTGTCGGAGGGGCAACAGCTCTGCGACCGAGCACGGGTGGGGAGGAAGGACGGTTTCAGTCAGCCTTTGGGGGGGCAGCAACGCCTCCAGACTGTGCGGTCGCGGCGGGGGCGGGAATCATCCCTGCGCATAGCGCAGTGCTCGCGGCAGCGTCCCCGGCCACGTCGTCGTTAATGTCTGCGGCGATAGCGGAAGCGACAGCTGATGCTGCCGAGAACGGCGGCGAGCCACTGCCTCTGCTGGACTTGCCACAATGCGATGCGTGGACGGCGTCTGCCTTGTTGAGGTTCCTCTACACTGGGAGCCTCGATGCGCCGAGCACCGTAGAAGAGAGGCGGGGGATGGACGCCGGGGGGGACGACGCGTCCAAGGGCGTCGCGTTCCAGCGATTTTGGAGGAAACTAGATCAGACAATCCAGCTCGCGGAGGTCGCCAATGGTTTGCGGCTGCCATACTTGAAGCAAATGGTGGATGCCCAGTGCGCGGCGATGCTAAGCGGGCTGGAGCACACCACGGACATTCAAAGCGAGCATGTGGCCGTGCTCCTCAGGCAGAACGAAGGTGAGGATGGAATGGAGCTTCCCGTCGCGTTGGAGTCGTTGAGCGGGGTCCTGGAGCAGGCCACGCTGCTCGATCTGCCCAGATTGGCCGACGCGTGCGCCCGGGTTCTCTCGCCGAGCCCGGCGCAGCCCAGGGTATCGGACGCCCCGTCGCGAGGTTCCTGGCAGCACGAGTCCTTCGAAGAGAGACTGGAGACCGCTGGACAAAGTGCACCTGGCGCAGCCTCCGGGGCTGCGAGTAAGAGGGCCCTCAAGCCGGCGGCAATCAAGAGGAGGCGCTCCCGAAGAGACTGCTCCAAGCCTTCCCATGGTGGCATCTACGAACTGATGAAGAACGAGATCAGGAGGCAGGAGGGTCCGAAATGGGCAAGCCCCAAAGCGACGCTGCTCGGCAAGAAGCAGATGCTCGATGGCTTGGAGGAGGGCGCCGGCTCGGCAAATGCCGCAAAGACTTCGACGACCGCCACTCAGCGATTGTCGTCAATCAACGCGGGGATTGGCGCAACGGACGACTCTGCCGTGGCGTCAATTCCCGAGGAAGACGCTTTGGGCGTCGGTTCCCTGCTTGAAAGCCTGGAAAGTCTCTCTGGGATGGCCTACGTCAAGCGGGGTCACCGCAGTGCTGAAGATGGAGGAGGGGTGGCGCGGGACGGCTACGCAAGCATAGATAGAAAGAGAAGAGGCTTCTCCGCCGAAGAATTCAATCCCTCGGTGCATTCGTTGCGCCCAACGTCCCCTCCGCTGACGAAACAGCAGATCAGGTGAGAGAAAGGCGTGTCTAGCGGTAGGGCGTTGGCAGCAGCTTGACGATGGGAAGCATGGGGAAATGATTGCTGAGCGGTTTGGCGTGTGCCTGCAGGGACGCGGAAAGATCACGGAGGTCGCGACGACGCACTCAGTCGGCATCAAAGCTTGTGGGTTCGTCGTCCAACGGACACAATATGGCGGCGGCCGCGGCAGCAGCGCCAGGGCCAGCGGCATCGGCATCGGCAGGAGCAGGAGCAGGGGCCGCCGCATCCGCCGGAGCAGTGCCAGATCGCGTGGGCCTTACCTCTCGCGGCCGATCTGCGCGTCGCTCCGAGGGCGCCTCGGCACCCAGTCCCAGTGCAATCCGCTCGAAGCTGACTCTGCTCAAGCGGAAAGTGAAGAAGCGTGCGAGCTTCCAGACCCCGTCTCCGACGAGTGACCACTATACGCTCGAGGCTCTGGCAGTGGAGTCCCATGAGAACCTTGGTGGAGAGGCGGGTGCCGAGGACGCTTCGCCGCGGTATGTCCGCTCAGCGCCAACGACGCCCACCAACACGGCGGGGAGCAAGGTGCGCAGGCCACTGCGTCCACGAAGCACGGCAAAGCATCGCGCTAGGATGGAAGCCACGGCCAACAAGGTATGCTTCCTATGCTACTCCTACCACGACCAAGAACCGATAACACATGAAAGAGGGTGGCCGTGCGGTCGTGCGGCCGTGCGGTCGTGTCGCGCCACTCCAAAGCTCTGACGATTCGCTTCTCTGCTGCTTCGACGAACAGACTGGTGTTGAGCCCCGCGCGGCGAAGCAGAGCACCTGGAGAGAGCAGAGCGAACAGTTCCGGCAGGCGATGAGAAGTAGCCGGGCGTAGCCGGGAGGCGGAGGTGGCGGAGACTGCGGCGGATGCGGAGAGGCCGTGGTTTGAGCGGCAGGGCATACTTTGTAGGAAGATCATAACCCAATTTGTTCTAGCGCCGCTTGCGCAGAGCCTACTCTGTCTGCGCGCGGCGCAACGACCACCGCCACCAGCGGCCACGTCAAAAGCATGGGACACTCTTTGTTGCTGCGGGGCGACCAGGGCTGGGATGGGCGTTGCTCCCTAGTAATTCTTATCTTTACAAGCGCTGGAAGGGTCTATTCATTCTTGAGGTCCTCGACGGGAAGGTAGACCTCGTTGCCGACTTCCTTGAACTTTTCGCTCATCTCATGCATGCCTTCCTTCACCGCTGCGTCCACATCTGTCCCGTAGCCCTTCTCTTTGGCGTAGGCGCGCACGTCCTCCGTGATACTCATCGAACAGAACTTGGGTCCGCACATGCTGCAGAAGTGAGCCGACTTGCCCGCATCGGTGGGGATGGTCTCGTCGTGCATGTCCCGCGCGGTGACCGGATCCAGGGCGAGGTTGAACTGATCGTTCCAGCGGAACTCGAAACGAGCCTTGGACAGCGCGTCGTCCCAGTCCTGAGCCCGCGGGTGCGCCTTGGCGAGGTCGGCGGCGTGAGCCGCGATGCGGTACGCGATGATCCCGGCCTTCACGTCGTCCCGGTTGGGCAGACCCAGGTGCTCCTTCGGGGTGACGTAGCACAGCATCGCGGTGCCCATCGCGCCGATGTTCGCGGCACCGATGGCGCTGGTGATGTGGTCATAGCCCGGGGCGATGTCCGTGGTGAGAGGCCCGAGCGTGTAGAACGGGGCCTCGTGGCACCAGTCGAGCTGGTTGCGCATGTTCTCGGGGATCTTGTGGAGCGGGACGTGGCCCGGTCCCTCGTTCATCACCTGCACGTCCTTCTCCCACGCCCTCTTGGTGAGCTCCCCCTGCACCTTGAGCTCTCCGAACTGAGCTTCGTCGTTGGCGTCCTTGATGCAGCCCGGGCGCAGTCCGTCTCCGATGGACAGGCTGATGTCGTACTTGTTGCAGATGTCGAGGATGTCGTCCCAGTGCTCGTAGGCGAAGTTCTCCGTGTGGGACGCGAGGCAGAGCTTCGCGTGGATGCTGCCGCCGCGGGACACGATCCCCGTCAGGCGCTTGGCAGTCAGAGGAATGAAGCGAAGCAGCACACCGGCATGGATGGTCCAGTAGTCGACGCCTTGCTCGGCCTGCTCGATGAGCGTCTCGCGGAAGACTTCCCAGGTGAGGTCCTCGGCGATGCCGTCCACCTTCTCCAGCGCCTGGTAGATGGGCACCGTGCCGACCGGCAGGGGGCTGTTGCGGATGATCCACTCGCGCGTCTCGTGGATGTGCTTGCCCGTGCTGAGGTCCATGAGGGTGTCGGCGCCCCACAGGGCGCTCCACTGCAGCTTCTCCACCTCTTCCTCGATGTTGGACGCGACGGCGGAGTTGCCGATGTTGGAGTTGATCTTCACCTTGAACATGCGCCCGATGATCATGGGCTCGCTCTCCGGGTGGTTCTTGTTGGCCGGGATGATCGCCCGGCCGCGCGCCACCTCGCTGCGAACGAACTCGGGGTCCATGCCCTCCCGCTCGGCCACGAACGCCATCTCCTCCGTGATGAGGCCGCGCTTGGCGTAGTGCATCTGCGTGCACACCGCCTGCTCGCCGTCGCGCTCGTCGCGGCGGCGAATCCAGCTGGAGCGCAGCTTCGGAATGCCCTTGCGCGGGTCATGGCCGAGCGGGCCGCTGGTGTCGTACACGTCGAGGAACTCGCAGCCGGGGTCCTCGTCGCTCAGATGGATCCTGCGCAGCGGCACACGGAGGGTCTCTCCCGTCTCGTCGTAAATCACGTGCTTGTACATCTTCTCGGAGCCGGGATAGGCTTCTTCGAACTGCAGCACATCGCGGAACTGCGGGTTCAGCGGATCGCGGGTGATGCCAGACCGGCCCAGCGCGCGGGACTGCGTCTCTCCGGCCTCGGGCGTGACCACCATGCTCAGGGGGCTCCGTGCACGCAAAACCTGCGCGAACAGCACAGCACTTAGGACGTGGAAACGATGGCTTCGGAGGAACGAACGGCGGAGAGCCCCACTTCAAGTGTCTCCGTTTCCCGCCATTCAAAGCCTCACATCGCTCCCACTCGCGCACGCCTCTCTCCTTCAACGCATCCGCGAGGCTTCTGACAGCGCTTCGGCCCCGATAACGCCCCGGAGAAGCTGGTGAAAGGACCGATGGCCTACCTTCGCGGACCGCAGTCGCGGGTGAAGCTGCTGGAAGGCCACTCCCGGCGCAATCAGCAGCGCGACGAGCGCGACGTTCCGCATCATGATCTCTTGGACTAGGACACAAAGTCTCGAGGTGACTCGGCGCGGTGCTGCTCAGTCTCAGGCGCTCTCGTGGCGTCCTGCCAGCCGCTCTCCAAAGTACGCACGATCTTCAGCAGAGATTATCAAGCTGTGCTATGGGGCGGATCACCAAGATATTGCGAAACGGCAAGATCGGAGGTTGAGGCGAAGAGCGAGGATTCGCGTCAACCACAGATTCCCACCATTGGCTAGCGCGCCTTGCCGGGCCGCCAATTTCGGCCGTAGTAGCCGTAGCTTCAGTTGCAGAGGAAACCGCCAACGGCGACTGCGACTGCGACCCCTTTCTCCTCAACGCTCGGACGGGTCTATGAACTTCACTTTCGAGTCAGCGAAAACACACACTGCAAACAGATGTGATATGGTGAACTGGCTGAGATGGACAGACGGACAGATGGACAGATGGACAGGAAACCCACCGGACACCGAAGCTCCAGCAGCCGAATCCGAAGGCCGAAGGCAGTGGCAGTGCTCTGGCAAGGGGAGAAGGGCACTCGGGGCTGTTTCTGCCCTTTTCCGTAGACCTGAGACTGCCCTCCCCATTCCCAGTCAGTAGTGCCAATACCATAAATAATAATGTTTCCCTCTTTCCCGGTGTTTCTCTCCTTCCTGGTGGGCACGGGATCCGCGGCAGGCGCTTGATTCAAGAGAGCGGTCGGGAGAAGCCCGCGCGGATGGTCTCCGTCCGTGACTTATCCAAAGCTCTTTTGCTTCCGCATGCAGGTACTCCCTAGCGTTTTACGCCTCTCTTCTTCGTCTTTGCCTGCGCCTTTCGGGAGTCGTCTCCTCTCTATTGCTCGCTGCGCTTCGATCTGATGAGTCTGTACCGAAGCAGATCCTGCGGAGCTCGAGAAACTCCTGACCGAGTATGTGGAAGAGCATGTAGAGTTCCGCGCTCCGCAATGCAGCAGTCCTGTCGGGCCGAGCTTGAGGAGCGCGAAGCCCCCGACGCCATGCGTTGTTGCGCGGGAGCGGGACGACTTTTCTCCGATTCTTGCAGGCCTTCGGGATCCAGCCTTGGTCGACCAGAAAGCGATCCAAGTGCTGCTGCTGAAAGCCCTTCGGATCTTGCTTCGGCGAGAAGCGAATCGCTGCAGCGAGGCTGCGGCCGTGGCTGTGCCCCGCCTACTGAACGTTCTCCGAGGTTCTGCTTCGACCGAGAGCCTCGTGGAGGGCTTGAACTGCTTCATCAATCTTCTCTACTGCACCGAACTGGTCGTTCCCGCGGTCCAGCTCGGCATCTTGGATTGCTTGCAGCCGCTGCTGAGCCGCAGCGAGGAGTTGCTGGTGCTCAAAGCGATGGGCGTGCTGCAGTGCATCTCGTACACCAAGGAGGGCAGGCGAGGGATTTGCCTTCAGGCGCCCCAAGCAATTCCGGTGCTGGTGGCGAAGCTACAGAAGGAAGCGCGGCGCGCAGAAGAAGAGTCCGCATGGGAAGGCCGGCTGAGGAGCAGAGCAATTCAAGTCATACATAACATCTCGACGGAGAACCGAGCCCTGGTGCTCGTCAGGCAAGCAGCCGGGATTCCTCCTCTTGTCCGGCTGCTGAGGCACCACAAGATCGTCGTCTGCAGGACCGCCGCTTCCACCCTACAGAACCTATCCAGAGAGCACCGTTCCCGCCAAGAAATCCTCGAGGCTGGTGGCGTCGCCAGCCTCCTGGAGCTCTTGGTCGGAGCAGATGTCACCAGCCAGGCCCTCGCGGCGGGCACCCTCTTCAACCTGCTTGCTGCGGAAATGACGTCCTCTTCTTGTGGGACGCCCGGTGGCCGCACGGAGACCCAGCGGCTGCGGAGCCTTTGCGAGATGCTGAGCGATTCAATTGCGTTGGGCGCGATCTACAGCTCCGTGGCATAGGCCGCTACTGTAGAAAGCTGCATGGCCAAAACCAGAGATTCCAGCGAGGATATGCCAGTCAGAAAGGGTTGACGCAGCTGTGGGGACCTGTTTCACAGCCGCTGTCCAGCTTCCAGCGGTCGGCGATGTCTACTCGCTGTCAAGAAAAAGCTGGCGTCGGTGCTCTCTGGATGGCGAAGTCGTGCGCCACGTAGGAGCGTGGGCGGAGGGCTCCTAGACCAGCCGCTGGCCTTGTTCTGGTGTGTTTGCGAACGCGGTAGAATCGCCCTTATAGCAGCATGGTGTCCACGCGATGGCGTACTTCAGCAAGCTTCGACTTGGCCGCCACAAGCTGCGCCTCAAGTCGCCCCTTGTCTTCCGAAGCAGCAGCGCTGCCATCACAAGAGCGCAGATCCTTCAGGTCGACGTTCAGGCTGTCCCTGATGCTCTGCTCCGTGGCGTGCCATTTCTCGAGCAGTCCATCCGCCAATCTCGTTGCCTCCAGCTGCACGTGAGGCTGCGATCCAGAGCGCCGAAGCGTCTTTGCGGAGATTGCCTGGCGCTTCCGCTGTTCGGAGCACGGTCGCATGCGCCGAAGTACTAGAGCCTGCGAAGCGCCGCTGCTAGACTTGAGCTTCGCGCCCGCAAGAAGCTTGGCGTGGCCGGCGAGCGCATCGAGCGCCTCCCTGAGACAGAGCGCCAGCGCTTGGCACTCGTCTCGGGAACTGTTCAGGCGAAGCTGCAGCTCATCGCGCTCCGCTTCGGCTACCTTCCTGCCGGCGACGTCCAGGCGATCGGCCAGCGACTGGAGCTGGACTTGTGCATTTCGTTCCTCCCGGACGGCTTCCCGGGCGCCACGGATCACGGTGGACGTGGAGATGATGCGCTCGTTTCGTGGAGGTCCCCTCTTCTCCAGCTCAGTCACCCGACGCGAGAGCTTCGCAACGGTGGCAGTGGCGCCAAGCAAGGCTCCATCCACCGTGGCCTTCTCCTCGCCGAGCTGCTGGAGCTTCTGCAGAGCTTCTTCCTTCGTGATCTTGAAGTACTCGCAGCTTTTCGTGACTTCTTTCAGCTCTCTCTTGAGCTTCAGAAGGTCGATGTTGCTTTGCTGGAGCATCAGCTTGTGCTGCTTTCGCTCGGCGCGCTTTGCCTTGAGCTCCAGGTCCAACTCGCGCTTTGCGCGCTCGAGCTGTTGGGTCAGGTTGGGGATCTCCGATGTCCTCTCCAGGTCTTCCTTTTCCGATTCCAGCCGCGAGACATCGCTTGTCAAGGATCGGATCTTGGCGTCCTGGCTCAGGAGCTCGGAGGTGTGGGACTTGCGAAGCTTCTCCAGCTCCCCTCGCGACGTTCGCCAGGCCTCTTCGAAGCTCTCCGCCTTCTTCAGCGCTTTCTCATAGGAGGCGCTGTGCTGTGATGTCGTCTGCCGCAAGGTCTCTCGACTGTGCATCCCAGAAGGAGAGGGAGTCATTCATCTGCATCCCTCGTCGGCATCTCATCTTCTCACCTTCCTTTGCACGTACCTCGTGGCCAGCTGCCTCTCCATGTCCTGCACTTTGTGACCATGAGCCTGTCTCTCCCGCCGAAGTCCCTCTCGGCTATCCTGCAACACCAAGTCCTGCTGGGCGAAGCGCTGCTTCTCCTCAGCCAGGTGCCTCTCCAGCGTTTGGAGCTGTACTTGCGCCACATCCAGCTCCGCTTGCTTTGCTTGGTAGTCCCGCATGGCCTCGTCAAGCTTGTCGTGCAGCTCCGAAACCTCGTCGCGATCGCGGACGCAGCCTTCGTTGGGGTTGGCGTCCACCTCGGGTGACAGCGCCGCCAGGACCTGCCTGTCGCCGGGCTTCTGCACCACGCCAGGCGGACCTCCCGGGCGCATCAGGATCTTCTTCAATGGCGAGGTCCGCATCGGGAACGAAGGGTCTACATCGTCTGATGTGCCGGCGCGGGACCCGCCCCTCGCAAGGGTGAGGTTGAGGTCGACGCCGCTGTCCCGCCGCTTTTTGATGCCTCGCAAGCGAGCTGGGCCACTGCGGCTCGCGCGCCGCGTGCGGACTTGCACCGCATACTCCTTGTAGTCCAAGGGCAGCATCCTGGCTGCCGCGCTGCTGTTGCGGCTGCCAAGAAAAGCACGCCACGGCGAGGTAAACAAGCCTCGCAGCCTCCGTGAGTTAGGGTTTGCGCCTGAGGTGCTGCCCGGTGTAGGATGGAAGGGAGGAGACCCCGTGGAGGCCAAGGCCGGTGTTCCCGGAGCGAGAAGAAATTCATCAGAAAGGTATTCAGAAAGACAGAAAGGCAAGGCAGAGGCCAGAGCCTTTTCACATCATCACTTTACGGTTTCCACTATGATGAGCAAATAATCAGCAAAACAGAGGAATGATTTCGAGGTCTGTTTGTTGATGATGGTTAATACAAACTTCTACGCAACGGCTCAAAAAGGCCATGGATCCGAAGGCGCTGGGGGGCTTCGTCCTCGCTCCTTGTGCGACGTGAAGTTTTGGGGCTCAGATCCGCCATTGGCGTTCCATGATGAACCGTGGAAAATGGCCCAGGACGAGAAGTAGACAGGCCACGCACGCTCAGGCCAGAAGCAGTGACGGGCGATTGAAGGAGCTCAGTTTCGGAACTTGCTTATCCTCTTCAAGGTTCAGGCAGCAGATCTCTGTCCTCCGTGATCCTTCCGGCCTTTTTCAGCCTCTCAAACTCGTCGTCCGGAATGAGCTGGTACTCGCCTTTGGAGTTGATGACGGCAAAGTACTTCCTGAAAGGACCGAGGAAGCCGGACTGCGACTTTTCAAACATCTCAATCTTCAGCAGCTTCTCCCGCTGCGCCTTCTTCGCCTCGCTCTTCTGCAGCAGATCCTGAATCAGCGCTGAGCTCGAGTTGTCCACTCCGTCGCTCTCAGCCTGGTCCTTCTTGGACGTCGTGCGCTCCGCATACGACGTCTCGGCCTTGTCCCCCAGCTCCTGAAAGAAACCCGCACGGGCAAGCTGCGGCATCAGCAAGATTGACTGCGCCATCAGGGCAGCCTGCAGACGCCATCAAAAATGCACCGGACGGAAGGAGTTTGGAGGCGCACATGAGCGGAGAGCATGGCTTGATGGCATTTACATCCCGGTCGCGCACCTGGTAAACGGCATCTTTCCGACTGGTACCGACCGAGAGGATCCGCGGTTGCGCGTTTGAAACCCTTGGCGGGAATCTCAGCGCCGTTGCCGGAAGCGCCGCGACCACGCAGAGCGCCGTCACCCAAGCCCGCTGCACGCTCATCTTCAAGGTTGCACTACGCCACAACGGTCTCACAGACGTTCCACGCTTCCGCAGCGTCTGCGGCGCAGCACCTCCTTTCCTTTCCAGGCGCATCCGCTTTTGGCGGGGCGCGCATGTGTCCCGCGCGGACAGACACCAGGCGAAGGCTGGTGTCGCGCCTATCTGTGTCGCGCGGAGTTGTGATCCGGCGGACTTCACGTGTAGGTCGTGCGTCGCTCGTCACTTGTCTTTGAACCAATGCAAACGCTGTCATCCAACAACGCGCGAGGCTGCAATTTCGCGCGCCAGTGCCGCCACAAGCGTCGTTCGCCCTCGAAGATCCGCCTCGGCGTGTAGCAGGTCTCTGTGAGAGGGCTCCAAGCACGCTGCGCGGCTTGCGGCGTTTGCGCGCGCGGATTTCCCGCGCCCAGACCTCCACAACCCGTCGTTTGCGTCATCCGCCGGCCGGCGACGATGCGGCGCGAATGGACGCTTTTGACGCTCTGGCTGCTGCTGCTCGTCCTCTTCGGAAGCGTGCGCGCCGCCTCGGGTGCGTCTCCGCCGCGAAAGAACCGGCGCGTCTCGGACGCGGCGCCGCGGAAAACTGCAACTTCGCGCAAGAGCAGCTCGGTGAGAAGCACCGGCCGGCGCCGCCCGAGTCCCTACGACGAGGATGACGAGGAGGATGAGGACGAGGATGGGTACTACTACTCTCCGCCGCCCAAACGAGGCGGAGAGCGCCGTCGGCCACCCGGCAGAGCGCGACAGGTGACGGAACTTCTTGAGGATTGGCGATGGCGCCCGGGCTCATTGCGCGTCTGCCTCCCAGTACGATCCCTATGATGAGGAAGACGACGAAGAGGAGTACCAGCGACCGCTTAGCAGATACGGTGACCGTCGGCGGCCTGCGGAGAAGATTCCTCAGGTCGGTGTGGAGGAGCTCCCTGTGTCGTTTCCGTGGCCCTTTGCACGTGCATGATTGCTGATCCAGCCTTCTTGTCTTGTCTCTTTCTCTTTCTCTTTTTCTTTTGGTTTTTGTGTTTGCTTTTGATGCCCTTCGTGATTTCCGTTCTTCGTGATGTTCCAAAACACAGCGAGGACCTTCGAGGGGCGAGAGGAGAGGGCCGCCGCCGCCGCCGCAGCCGCCGTCTCGACGCCCAGCTCCCTCCTCGGGCAGAGCAGGGCCGTCTTCGCGGTCGCCGACGACGTCGAAGCGTTCGTCAAGAGCACCGGCCGAGAACCAGATGGTTCCCTGGGGAGCGGCCCAGTCTCGACGCCCGCAGCAGCCGTCCTTGAAAGAGAAGGCGATGTCGTCCATCGAGGCTGCCAGAGAGCAGTCCCAATCCCAGTTCCGAATGTTCTACCGCATGGGGAAGAGCTTGTTTAGCAGTAGCTACGAGAAGCTCTTCCTCCAGGCCACGGCCCCCGACGACGAGCCCGTTTCCCAGGAGCATGTCGAGAGGCTCCTCGAAAGCATTGCACAATTCCGCACACTTGGCGACACGGAAGAGGAGGACAATCCTTATCGAGTAACCCTGCGCAAGCTCTGGTCGAAGATGATCGAAAAGGACTGGAGGACGGTCGTCAAAGCCCTGTATCTGCTGCACCGCATCATGCGCGACGCCCACCCGCGCGATGGCGCCATATTCGACAGGTGCGGCTCCGACCGAGATCTTCCACGTAGCTTGCGCGACTTGTAGCGGCCATCACACCCCTAACCCCCTCGGCGGCTCCGTCGGCTCCGTCGGCTCCGTTGACTCCGTCGGCTCCGTTGGCTCCGTTATCTTAGGCATCTTCGACGAATGCAGCGGGAGATCAACCCGAAGGCGAAGCCGCCACGGACCTTCTTCAATCTTGCGCAGATCATCGATCTGGCCATCGAGTCGGAAGAGTACCGGAACTTCGTGGGCGCGTACGCGATCTACACCCTGAAGAGGGCCACGACCTTCGCGGGCCGATTCGAGCAAGTGCGGTCGCTGAGCAGCGACCAGAAGAGCTCGGAGATCCTGTCGGTCATGCGCGCCGCGCGCGCCATTCTGAACTATGGCTTGCAGTGCACCCTGGAGGCGGACCTCGAGAACTACGTGACCTGCACCGCACTCGAGCTCCTCGCTCGCGACATGCGGGATCTCTGGAAGGGCTACTGCAAGGGCATCAACTGCTTGCTCCAAGACAAGAGGCCACCGACGCCGGCTGTCAAGAAGGAGAAGCTGAAGATCCTGGAGAGCTTCAAGGATGACCGTGCGAACGTCAAGCACTTCATGAGGAAAACAAGTCGAGCGCTCGCGTACTACCGCTTACGCGTGCCCGCTGACCTGGAGACCAAGGTGCGGAATGCAGAAAAGCATGGGGAATGCCTCCGCGGAGGGATGTAGCTCTGAAGGGTTGCTGCCCGCGCAGGTGGACATGGAGACGCTCGCGGCAGGCATCAATGCGCTCAAGCGCGGCAAGACTGTCGCGTACCAGCCTCCTCCCGTGGTATACGACGACGACGACGACGAAGACGACGTAGACGATGCAGAGGACGACCAAGATGACGACGAGGAGGATGGGTACGTCGATGTCGAAGAGGAGGCGCTCGACGATGACGAAGTGGAAGACGACGATGAAGCCGAGGAAGCTCCGGAGGTCGACTACGACGAGGAAGACGAGGTGCGTAGAAATGCAGCGCCACTGCGGGCGAGCGATGGGTAGTTGTTGCTCCTTGCTCACGCTGCCGTGCACAGACTTTCGCAGATGACGAAGAGGAAGAAGAAGAAGAAGAAGTGAATAGCTACGAGGCAGCAGACGATGCTGTCGACGACGATCTTATGGACGAGATGAGCGACGGATTCGATGACGAGTTCGACGACGACGAGGAGGAAGACGTAGTGGTAGCAAAAGGATCCAGACGGGGGAAGTCGAAAGCTGCCAGAGAAGACGACTTTGAAGACGATGAGGACGACTTCTCTGACGATGAGCTGTGGGACGACTTCGATGATGACGAAGATTCATACGACGACGACGAGGACGACGAGGAGGACGATTACTAGTGGTTGCTCAAGTTGTTGTTTCATACAATTCCTGCTTTGGTCTTGTCTGCCTTTGCTTCACTTGCGTCTTCTGAGCAGCTTGACCCGCGCAAGAGTGCAGGTGTCACAGCAACAAGCGGTCCTCGAGGCCCCAGTGAAAGTGTGCCACATGTGGAGCATCAGACGCAAATTGGTGGAAGCGAAGGAAGCCACGTGGATCGCAAGGTCAGGTCTCATTTCTTTTTCTCGACTTCCGGCGGCACGTCTATCTCCGCTACGACGTCCTTCAGATCGTCGAAGAGCCGCAGACTCTTCGGGAGCATGGTGTCCTTCTCCAGGTGCTCCAGGGGGAAGGCTTCGAGCACATCTTCATCAAGCTGATTGACGGGCACTTTGTCGCCGAGGCGCGTCTCGTACGGATGGTTGGGCCCGGGGTAGAGGAGCAGCCTGGATATGCGAGGCCTCCGCAGCTTATTACGAGGCAGCATTCCCCACACCGCTCGCCGAAGCAGGTCCGTGGACTGCTCCCTCTCCCGGAAGTCGCGCGGACTCCGCTCCTTCAGGCCGCCCGGATAGCCTGTGTGCCAGTAGTACTTCTTGTCCTTCTCCTTCTTGCCCGAGAAGAACAACTTGGAGCAGTTCACCACCACCACGAAGTCGCCAGAGTCCACGTGAGGCGCGTAGGTCGGCTTGTACTTGCCCGTCAAGATCGGCACCAACTGCCCAGCTAGTCTGCCCACCACCTGATCTTTGGCATCGGCCAGATGCCACGTCCGGCGTGCCAGCTTGTTCCAGCAGACGTTCATCGCGGGCTCTTCAGTCTTGCTCCCAAGCCCCAAGACAGATTGAGGGGGAAGAAGGGAACGAGCGCTGTACACGCGCCCAGATTGCCCTGGACCAACTGTGGCGCCAACCAAAACGCAAGTCAGTCACCGAGGAAAACGATGGGAGGGTTTCTGACTGCATCGTAAAAGCATTGTGAAGTCAAAGAAAAATGGGAGAGGCAAAGATCGAGCTTTTCCCTGAATTTCTGCTATTGGGCTGACCAGAGAGGACAGATGACGAAAACGTGTCGCAGCTCTGCGCCGCGCTTTAATGGTCAAGTCTCTGGTGTGTATGCTATAGCATGTTTTGGCCTCGGCCACGACGTCTGGTGCATACATTGTGCAGAGGAGCGCCTGATCCGGCGTGGGAGTGGTCTGCAGAACGTCCTCTGGCCTCGGTGCGGCGACGATCTTCGCGGATTTGTCTCTTCGACTCGCGGAGTTGAGCGGAGTTTCGCGCGCCGCCTTGTGATCCGTGGTTGGGCGCCGGACTTCCGCTTCCGTCCAGATCCGCATGGCGCTTCCGATCTGCCTCATGGTGGCCGAGAAGCCGGCGATCTGCAACGCGATTGCGGCCGGGCTGTCCCAGGGAGCGCATGAGAGTCGCGGCCGCTCTCCTCCCGTGCACGAGTTCGAGGGCGCTTTCCGCGGAGAGCGCGTCTTGTATCGCGTGACGAGCGTGACGGGGCATCTGTACTCGCTTGACTTCCCCAAGACGTATCAGAGCTGGGAGGCCACGGACCCCAAGGACCTGTTCTCCGCCGAGACCGTCAAGAAGTGCGAGAGCAAGGGAGTGCAGGCGCTGCTGCAGAGGGAGGCGAAGAATGTCAGCTACCTCGTGCTGTGGCTGGACTGCGACCGCGAGGGAGAGAACATCTGCTTCGAGGTCATGGGAGTCACGGTCCCGCAGATGCGGAAGCTCAACGCGCAGCAAGTCTTTCGGGCCAAGTTCTCCGCGGTGACCTCCAAGGACATTCTCCACGCGCTGCGCCACCTGGGGAAACCCAACAAGGACGAGTCGGATGCCGTCGATGCCCGGCAAGAGCTGGACCTCAAGGTCGGCGTCGCCCTCAGCCGCCATTTCACCATGTACTTTCACGGCAAGTACGGCGACCTGGACTCCTCGCTGGTTTCCTACGGTCCGTGTCTCACGCCGACTCTGGGCTTCTGCGTCTCGCGGCATGACGAGATTCAGGGCTTCCGGCCAGAACCGTTCTGGACCATCGCGGCCGCCGTCTCGGCGCCGTCGGCGGGGGTCTCCCGCATGCCTGTGGATGTGGAGTGGAGCCGGGGGCGCCTCTTTGACAAGGAGATCGCGGAGATGTTCCTGCTGCGCATGCAGGAAGCGCGGACCTTCACGGTGACCAGGGTGAAGGCAGGCCAGAGCAAGAAGGTCCGGCCGCAGCCTCTGAACACCGTGGAGATGCTGAAGGTCGCGTCGAAAGCCATGGGGATGGGACCGCATCACACGATGCGGATCGCCGAGGATCTGTACCTGCGTGGCTTCATCTCGTACCCTCGGACCGAATCCACCCAGTACCCAGAGTCGTTCGACATCAGCGGAGTGATTCGGCAGCAGGCAAGCAGCAATGGTGGGGCGCTCGGCTCCTACGCGGCAAGGCTAGCCCAGGTCGGCTTCCAAAGGCCGCGAAGCGGAGTGGACATGGGTACGGCTGGCGCCG
>JAAMXY010001026.1:0-67056 GCA_019677205.1 Pinguiococcus pyrenoidosus
GTTGAGATGTTTGGCAGCTACTAGTGGGAATTGCAGATGGATTGTCGCACCTGCTTGACCAGCCGAAGATACTTGAGAATGTCGGCGTTGCCAGCGTGTGGAAGTTCGGGCGGCAATCTCATGGCGTCCAGATGGTCACCGAGTTCGATTCCGTCCAATTCCTCTAAAGCCGGTGGAGGATTCTCGAACAGCAGCCTTGCAAACTCCTTCTCGCCTTCATCGCCAATGGAGTTGCCCCAAAGGTTGAGCTCAGTGAGCTGCGGCACGCTCGGCAGTCCTCGCTCCGCCAGGGCTCTCGCGCCTTCATCGCCAATGGAGTTGTCTCCAAGGTTCAGCTGAGTGAGCTGCGGCACGCTCGGCAGTCCTCGCTCCGCCAGGGCTGTCGCGCCTTCAGCGCCAATGTAGTTGCCTCCAAGGTCGAGCTGAGTGAGCTGCGGCACGCTCGGCAGTCCTCGCTCCGCCAGGGCTTTCGCGCCTTCATCGCCAATGGAGTTGTTGTAAAGGTAGAGCTGAGTGAGCTGCGGCACGCTCGGCAGTCCTCGCTCCGCCAGGGCTTTCGCGCCTTCATCGCCAATGGAGTTCCAGGAAAGGCCGAGCTGAGTGAGCTGCGGCACCCTCGGCAGTCCTCGCTCCGCCAGGGCTTTCGCGCCTTCATCGCCAATGAAGTTGCTGGAGAGGATGAGCTGAGTGAGCTGCGGCACGCTCGGCAGTCCCCGCTCCGCCAGGGCGTTCGCGCCTTCATCGCCAATGGAGTTGTAGGAAAGGTCGAGCTGAGTGAGCTGCGGCACGCGCGGCAGTCCTCGCTCCGCCAGGGCTCTCGCGCCTTCATCGCCAATGGAGTTTGAGGAAAGCTTGAGCTGAGTGAGCTGCGGCACCTTCGGCAGTCCTCGCTCCGCCAGGGCTCTCGCGCCTTCATCGCCAATGGAGTTTGAGGAAAGCTTGAGCTGAGTGAGCTGCGGCACCTTCGGCAGTCCTCGCTCCGCCAAGGCTTTCGCGCCTTCAGCGCCGATGGAGTTGCTCCAGAGGACGAGCGTTGTAAGCTTCGGAATGTTTGGCAGGCCCCGCTCTGAAAGTGTCTCAGCTCCTTGAGGTCCAATAGGGTTGTCGAAGAGGACCAGCACTGAAAGCTGGGGAACACTTCGCAGTCCTCTCTCCACCAAGAATTCCATTCCTTCTGGTCCGATGTTGTTGCTGCCAATTCGGAGCTCCGTCAACCATGGCACGCTTGCCAGTCCCTTCTCCACCAGAACTCTCACGCCAGCATCTCCCATGGCCACGCGTGGGGGGTAACGATTTTCGAGAAAGTCCGCAGAATACAGTCCATCTTCTTCAGCACCAGCCATAAGTCTTTTCACATCCAGGTCAAGCGTGGTGTCGTTGTTGTCATGGGTCCGTCGCACATATTTCCACCACTCCGCCTCTCCTCCACAGTCCTTAGGCCATTCCAGAGTGGTGTCCGCACTCATCTTTCTCTTCTGCTTTGACGTTGTTGTTTTGAGGCGTTTTCCGTTGAGAAAGTCATGTCTTTGCGCCCCTAAAACGTCAAGCACTCAGGCGCGCTCCACTGATTGGGCAGTACCGCACTTTTTACATTAATTAGTATGATCTGCCACTTCATTGGCTACATTCTTCATCCCATACTCTAAATGCGTTTAATAGGATAGTTTCCTAATTTTGATTTGTCTTTTCTGCTTCACAACCATTGGACAACATCCCCGAAGGAAGATAGCGCGCGACACGGCTTTCTCCTTCCCGAGCCGGTGTCGCGACTTGTTCCCTCCAGGTATAGCCAGCAATCCAGCGGCGACAGAGTTTGCGGCAAACTGGCGCAACGTCAAAAGGCCCAAAGGCCTGGCTCGTGGACCGCATGGAAGACGCATCGGATCTGCCCAACGCAGTCGAAGCTTTGCTACGCATCCAGTACAAGCACAACCAGCACAGCCGCAATCTACAGGCGGATGCGGCCTTCTGGGCCTCCGTCTCTGTCCTCCACGGCTCCGAAGACAGCGAGATGCGTCGCCTGGACGGACGCAAGTTGACGCCGGAGGACTTTTCTCTTCGTTATGCAGACCGGCCTGCGCTTCTGACGGGCTTGGCAGAGGACTGGGCGGCAAAAGAGCGCTGGACGCTGGAAACGTTGCTCGAGAGCCACGGAGACACCGAGTTCCAGATCGCCGGCGGGCGCATCAGGCTGCGTTGGTATGTGAACTACGTGCGGAGAAGCAGCGCCGACTGGCCATTCTACATCTTTGAGGAGAATCTGCAGGAGGAGCGCGCCGCTCTCCTGGAAGACTATCGGGCTCCAGAGGTCTTTGGCAATGACCTGCTGTGCCTCCCGAAGGGCCAGCGCCCAGCGCGGAGATACTTCCTCATCGGACCGCGGGGGACCGGGACGCTGCTGCATCAAGACCCCATGATGACGTCTGCGTGGAACACGCTCGTCCATGGCCACAAACGGTGGTGCATGTTCCCGCCGGATGTCTCAGCGTCAGTGGTGGACCCAAGCAGCCTGGGCAAGTGGGGCCGGGAGGAAGCCTCGATTGGGGAAGCCTCGATTGGGGAAGCCTCGGCCCGAGAAGGCGCGCAGCTGGTGCAGTGCGTCTTCGACGTGAAGAGCGCAGAACTAGAGATCGACTGGGCAGGGGTTGCGGACGCCATCTCGCGGCTGCAGTTGGATGGGGTACAGTGGGGCAGCACCGAGTTGGTGGACGTGGCGTTTGGCGTAAAGAAGCTTCAGGTGCTGGCGACCTTCGACGCTGACAAATGCAGCGAGGACGAAGTAGCTGAGGCGATTGCCAGCTTGAGTGAGTACGCCTTGTCCAGCGTGGACTTGGATCAGCGGGTGCCGGTCGCGAGCTATCCGCTGCCGCCGCCGGTGTCGCCCGCCTACTGGTTTCAAGACGTCTACCCACGGCTCGTGGCGGACAAGGTGCCCATGCTGGAGCTGGTGCAGCAACCGGGCGAGACCATCTTCGTGCCACATGGCTGGTATCACGTGGTCCTGAACCTGGACTGGACGGTGGCGATCACCCACAACTTCATTTCGGAAGCCACCATCGGCGACGCTTTCGTCCGCTTGGAGCGCCAGGACGCGGCTCTTGCAGACGCGTGGTTTCGACAATTAGCGATCGAATGGCCAGAACAAGCCAAGCAGCTCAGAAGAAGAGAGAACTGACTTGCGCCAACCTGCTTCTCCTCGCTTTGCAAGCTGCTTCCCCCGCAGATGATCTTCATTTCTCATTTCCCAGCCGCTTGCTAGTCAAGCCATGCCCCAATTTCCCCTTCCTGCACCCCATCCCCCCATTCCTGCGTCTTTCCCTATTATCGTTCACTCACTGATATCACTGGTACTCCTTCAGATGAGCCACGTGCCGTTTCACAATCTTCTCCTCCGCGTCCGTCGTTAAATAGTCTAGGAACTCCCGCAGCTCGCGGGCGCGCTCCTGCTTCTGCTGTCTCATCGCGTGCGCCTCCCTCACCCGGCTTCTCACCGCGGCGATTCTTTGCTCCAGCACGGACTCCTCGGCCAGCATCTTCCTTCGTTCTCGACTGTCCCAGATGAGGCTCTGCGGATCCGAGGGGGTCGCACTCGGTCGTCCCGACGGCGATCTGCTGCCATCCGAGAAGTCGAGCCGCCCGAGATAACGAATGCTCTGCTGCGGGTCGGTCCTGAAGGAGGCGTTGCTGATGTCGGAGAGCATCGTCGACACCTCGCGAGGATCCTTCAGTCCAAATCGTGGCTTCAGATACACAAGGGACGGGTCCGGTAGCGGCGTGTCAAGCTCGACTTCCAAGTCATCGACCGCTTTCCTGAGCTCTTGTAGGTCCGTCTCTTGGTCAGCCCGCTTGCTCGTCATCGCGGTGATGGACTCTTCCACGTCGGCAGCGACGTCTTTCGCCTGTCATTTTCCCCGGAAAACACACAGGGAAGGTGAGCTTCTCATTCCGGCAGATCCAGGTATCGGTCCAAGACAACGCAATGGCCTTGGGCAAAACGACGAAACCTACCGCTTCGACCCGCGTCAAGGCCTGATCCCGGGACTGCTGCGCCTTTGCTTGCATCCTCTTCGAGTTCTCCTCGAGGTCGCGCAGATTGGTCTCCAGCTGTGTGATGCCATTGTGCATCGAGTTCAGCTGCGTTTGGACGTTCCCGTGGCGATTCGTCAACTCGTTTTCCTTCGACTGGAGCTGCGCGTCGATCCGTTCAAGCTTCCCTTCGATCTCCTCCAACTCAGATTTCCGGAAGGCTTTGGTGGACGCCACTTCCGCGATTTCGTGGTCTATTTGTCTCTTGCGATTCTCCATCTTTTCCAGAGTGCGCTGGACGGATGCCGAATCGATCTTGCATCGCTCGATCTGCGCCTCCAGGTCTAGCTGCTTCTTCTGCAGCTCCTTCTTCTCGTCCAGCAGACGCTGCCTCCGCGCTTCAGCGGTCCCCATCTTCTGCTTGAAACGCATCAACGTCATCGCTAGCTTTTGGCGCTCAGCGCTTTGCCCCGCGTGCCTCCCAAGAACTCGCCTCTCCATCACAAGCCGCCACTTTGCCCAGGCTCGCCGGCTGCATGCGTTGCTCAGCCTCTCAGCAACGCCTGCCGCAAAGGTGGCCAGCTGTGTGTGATGACGGCATACTCTCCGCCACGAAGCGAACGCATCAAAAAGCCGAGTCTGTGCCATCTTGAGTGCCAAGCGCCGGATCAGCCGCGCTGGCCAAGCCTTGGCCACTCCCCTTGCTGCGACGGAGCGCCAGTGCCGCAGACAGCGTTGCATCTTCAGCTTCACGTGAGGACTCTGCCGGGCGTGGGCCCCTCCCGCATGGAGTTGCAGAGCCGCGAACGCCGCGGCCTTGCATTTTCTCCGATAAAACCCCGGTGCCACGACGTTCAACATGTGCGCTGCGTGTCCACGCAGCTCCCGCCACTTGCGCCACCGGTCAAAATGGACGCGGAGGTGATTTTCGTACGTCCCGATGCCGCGGCTGCGGAGATCCCGAGACGTCGCGCAGAAGTTGCGCAATCTCTTGCAAGCGCGAAGCGCTCGTCGATCGTTGCACCACTGATCCAGCCCGGCAGCCTGAGCTCGTTCCGCCCTTGACGCTTTCGCAAACGCTGCGAATCGTCGGAGCACGACGGCGCCCCGATGACCCCACAGGAATCGCCTCGCTCGGACTTCCGCGCGCCAGCAGACGAAGACGCGCTGCTTTCGCATCGTGTTCTGGCGCGAGGAAAAGCCCCTCAGCATGGTTCGGCGCTGCTTGGCCAGGCGGCTCCTTGCCCTCCAACGGTTGAAGAGCGTCTTCCTTCTCAGGGCATCCGCCAGCAGACAGCCATGGTGATAAGCCTCTGGGGAGAGCACCCTGATGCGAGTGAACGCAACCCATGACGCAAAGGTCCGTCGCAAGCGCCTCCGAGATTCGATCACGTACTGCCCCGTCTTCAAGAACTGCTTCCTCTCCACCCACTGCGTCCATGCCTGAAAGGTGGCGCCCAAGATGGCCCTATCGTGCTTCAGCCTCCATGCTCTGAGCGCTTCACGCCGGTATGCGGAAGCATGCCACCGAGCGAAGATGCGTATTCTTCGGCGCTGCCCCAGCGTCCAGCAGATGCGACCGACGAGCCTTCGTTCCACCTGCGCTTTGCACCAGCGCTTGAAGCACATGATCCGCAAGCGATCGTCCCGGAAGCGCTCGTGACGCTCCTGAAGCAACCTCAAGCCTCGCGATCTCTTGGTGGCCTCGCTAAGAAGGTGAAAAGCATGGCGGAGACCTCGGCAGCTCGTGGTGCGCGCTCGGCTTTCCGCCAGGCTCTCGAGATGGTCTCCCTTTTGCAAGTAGGAAAGCGACTTCAGCTGGAGCCGCAGCAGCGTACACTCGTCTTTCCGAAGCTTGGTGTCCGTCTCCAGATCGCGATTCTCATCAAGCAGCTTCTTCTTCGCGGCGGCAAAGTTCTGCCGGCGCTTCGTCAGGGTCTCGATCTGCGCTTCGACCACGGCCCGCCGCTCTTCCCAGTGGGACCCAAGCTTCCGCTGCTGTTCATTCCTCCGCAGCAGAGCAGCATCTTCCTCGAGTGCATCCTTCCGCAGTTGCGCCTGGCGAGAGAGCTTCCCAAGCGTGTCCGACGCCAGAGCGCCGTTTGCCTCGTGTCGCCTCTGCGCCTCTTCCGCCCAAGCGTACAGCTGATCCAGCACATCGTGGGCGCCATGGAGCTCCTCCTCTCTTCGGCACCTCTCCACCTCCAGCGCCGAGACCTGCTTGCGCAGCGTCCGCACATCGTAGCCCATGTTAAGCCTGCGAGGCATCAAATCCAAGCGACACAAGAAGTCCGGACCAGCCAGGGGTTACACGCTGTACTTTGGTGCAGAGATCTTCCGAGGATCAAAAAAACGAGTGGAGGAGGAGAAGAGCCAAGACACACCTCTCAAAGGGGCGTGGAGCAGGCGGCTGCTTCACCCGAGGTGAAGGTGGCGGCCGCACAAACTTCATCTTCTCAGGAAGTCGTGGGCCTCTCTTCCGCACGGGGGAACTGTCGCTACTGGAGCATGCCGAACTGGGCTAGCAGCGAATCCGAGCCATCTCTAGACTCAGGGACACTCCGCACGGAGCCTGCGAACGCAAAGCATGCGCCAATCAAGGGACTGTGGCGCGTTTACAGCGCAAATGGGTCAATTCTGCCGTTCAAATCCGTTATCTATCACCTGCGGGCGTATGTCCAGAGACGTTGCATACATTTTATTTCCCACACTTTAGACTAGGCAATGATATGATTTCCTCCATCGAAATCCTCAGGATGCCGGAGCGCCCGCGCGCCTCGCCATCGCCCAGCGCCGCCTCGGGTGCCCATCTTCTGCTATGGGTCAGGTGAATAGCGGCGACGCGGCGCGAGTGCTGCCGGAGCGGCACCTGAGCGACGTGTTCGACCTGTGCCGCCTGGACCAGGTGTCCGAAGTGGTGTTTCGGGACCATGGCATGCTGGAAGTGCTCACCACCACCGGCTTTCGCTTCGCCGCGCGGCTTATTGAGGCCATGCCCTCCTCGTTCCTCTTCGACACCCTGCTGCAGCACCACGTGAAGTTCCGGGACGGCCGGACGGCGCGAGTGGCCTGGGACCGCTTGCTGCAGCTGACCCTGGTGGCCTTGACGCTCTACGGATACTGGAAGATCACGCGCCAGCTGCTGGGTTCGGTATCCGACGAGGATAATAACAAGGTGGTGCGTGACTCGGACCGGCGGAAGCGGCGACCGCGGAGCAAGCTCACGTGGGACAGCGTCGCGGGGGCGGACTCGGCCAGGAGGGAGCTCATGGAGGTCATCGAGTTCCTGCGCTCGCCGCAGCGCTTCCGCAGCATGGGCGCTCGCTGCCCCAAGGGCATCCTGCTGGCGGGCCCCCCTGGCTGCGGCAAGACGCTGCTCGCGAGGGCGGCGGCGTCGGAGGCTGGCGTGGACTTCATCGCGTGCTCCGCCTCGGACTTCGTCGAGCTCTACGTGGGCCGAGGCGCCGCGCGCATCCGGGAGCTGTTCAAAGCGGCGGAGAGCCGCGCGCCCTGCATTCTGTTCTTCGATGAGATCGACGCGTTGGCCAAATCGCGGACGGGGGGGATTCACGGGAACGACGAGCGGGAGCAGACGCTGAACCAGCTCTTGACGCAGATGGACGGCTTCGATGCCTACGACGACGAGGACGAAGAAGCGGGGGATGGGAATGACGAAGATCGCGCCTTCCGTGATGCGCTCGGGGGACCGGACCAGCCGGTGGCCTCTTGGGGAGCGCCGCAGCCGGAGGCGGGCAAGCCGAAGCCTGCTATCAAGTCCAAGAGCGTCGTGGTCATCGCGGCGACGAATCGGCCGGAGATTTTGGATCGCGCTCTGCTGCGGCCGGGGAGATTCGATCGCCTCGTGAGAGTGGAGCTGCCCACCCCGGCGGGGCGGCTGCAAATTTTGCAAGTTCACGTCAAGAAGCGGGGGGTGCCTTTGGATGACATGGGCGCGCTGGAGCAGGTGGCTCGCGACACTTCAGGCTTCAGCGGTGCAGAGCTTCAGAACATCATCAACGAAGCAACGATGCTCGGTAAGCGACGATGAGCGACGATGACCCTCTTGGTTGTCTTCTGGTGGACAGAAAGACGACGCAAACGACGGGCGACTGCTGACAGCCTTTCCTTCTTTGCCTTGTTCTCCCTCAGCTGTCCGGCACAACGCGAGGAGTGTTAGCAATGCCATCCTCTTCGAGGCCGTCGCGAAGGTGAAGGAGGCCCACAGAGTGACGGAGAGTCAATTTAGTGCGGGCTATGACAATGGCGACGTCGATTCTGCTCCTGAGGCGCTGCGCAGCCTCTTCCAGCTAAGTCGGCTTCTTCACTCGGCTCAGGCTGGCAGCCCTCGTAGAGACGAGAATCGGTCAGACCGAGACAATCACGAGCCGTCGACAGACTCTAGCGATGGACCGAAAGTTGAGGCCATTGACTAGTCCATACTGGAGACTCGCCAGGTCGCCACGCCAAATCAACACGTGATGGTTCTAATGCTTTTTGTCGGACCCTCGATGGATCATCGAAAGATGAAGAAGCCTCGGTGCTGCTCTTTCACTGCCATGTTCACCGAGAGCTCGTTTCTCACCGGATCCCCAGGCGTTGCGCATGATCCACCCGCTTCCACTGCCGGAGAGGAGGCGGGGCTGTTTGCCACAGGCTCTCCCAGTAGGTGGGCGTATCTCTCCATCGGAATCTGCTCGACCTCCGTTCCGCCGCTAATCAGACTATCAAGCACGGCCAGCTCCCTCTGGGCGCTTCGCCATTCGTGCATGTACCAAAACTCCGAGGCGCCGCCGCCGCTGGGGGAGAGCAGCCACCTCACAACCTTCTCGAAACTTCCGCCGGGCTCTTGCCAGTAGACGAGGTCGGCCCCCACGACGATGTCGACCCGGCCACGCAAGCTGCAGGGCGTCAAAACTTCATCCTCCGCCGAAGTACTTGCGTCTCCACCGGCCTCGCTTGTTGCGCTTCCCTCCGTGCTGTGGCCGAAGCTGTCCCATTCCAGCGCCTTCACGGAGCAGACATCTCCAAGACTGTTTGCTTCCTGCATGTCAAGATGCTCCCCTTTAATCCTCGACCGCGGATCGCAAAGCACAGCAGGACTTTGGCATTGCCGCAGAGCTTTGGTAGTGCCGCACCGTGTTTTCCCTTAAGATCGCAAGTCCATCGCGGATATCCGTAAGGATCACGTGCGCTGGTCCACTGCCGCCTCGCGACCTCTTGGCAATCGACAAGCCTGCAGGAGAGATGCTAAGACTCCACCGCCGAGCGATCGCCATCGACGCGCAACCAGATATCACCTAAGACACCGGTGCCAGATCCCAACTCCAGGACGCGACGCCCCTGCCAGAAGCCGTCGTCGAAGAAGCTGGTCCACACCAGCTTCGCGAAGGACGCTCCTGTTGATTGTGATCAGCTTGGCGGCTGCCTAGCTCTTGAGGCTTGAGGCCTTCGCAACTCCACCTGCACCCCACACCGAGCCGCCAGTGCTGGGCGTCAGCGCCGTTTGCCGAATGTAAAGTTTGGCGTCCCCACACTGCAGAGAGAACTCCGGCCTCCCATACCACGGCCTCTGACTCCGGCTCTCCTGTGCATGGCAGGGAAGACAAAAGCAAAAACAGAGGGGAAAAAACCCACAGATCAGCGCTTTGATCATCTCTATTTCAGCTCCCAAGTCGCAAAAACTTCCTCCCGAACCTCTTTCATCTTCGCAGCGGCCGGAGGGCGAATCCCGAGCAAAATCTCCTGAGAAGCGCCCTCCACCTTCGGCAAGACGTCCTGGATCACATCATCCGCGCGAAGAAGTTGGCCGCCCGCCGCCAAAACCTGGGGTTTTGGCGTATCAGCCCTACTCTCCAGAGATACCGATCCCTCTGTAAAGCACCTGCTGCGACTCTGGAACTCCGATGAGTCCCGAAAGCGCACTGAGATCCACTTTGGACAGCTGTTCCGTGGGTTCAGTCCCTCTTGGCACCGCCAGAGCGCGCTGGAGATCTCTCACTTGCGCGTCTGGCGGGGTCTCCACCTCATACCGAAGACTGCGGAAGCGGAGGACGAAAGTGATGAGATGAGCGGCTTCTGAAGCCATCAGATGCGGCGTTTGAAACTCCTCGAAAGCTCAGAATCTCGAAAAATCCCTTTTCGGCGTTAAAGAGCGGGGTGGATACTGAGTATCTATATCCGTACCGATGTTATGTGTAACTTGTGTTTGTCGCAGTGTCAACTGATGTCACAGTCATATGCATTTGAATTGGATAAGGAAAGTTTAAACTATTGAAAGCCCGCAAACGAAGCCTTCGTTTGTACCGCCGAAGTTGCCAACGCGCCACAGATCCGCCAGAATGCGGCTGTTTTACGCCTTCGTGACGTTCTCGCTGTGTTTTCTGCGCCTCTCGGCGCACAGTGGCAAACTGCCTCGCAGCGCGGGCAGAACGCGTCTTCACTCCGCCGCCAAGGACATGGATTTCGCCGTGTTTCCCGCGCGAGCAGAACCTTCGGCTGCGAATGACTTCTACTCTCCGTGGCTGCGGACGGTGGAGGCCTCTCTGAGGCGTCTCAGAGGCACCGGGGTGCTGGGAAGCAACGTGGACGCCGCCAGCGTGTATGCGGACCCGCAGAGAGTGCTGCTCTCCCACGCTCTGGTGCCCTCTCCGGACCCAAACGTCGGCCCAGTCTTCAACTACGGCAACAAGGCCGCTCAGGAGTTGTTCGAGATGAGCTGGGGACAGCTGACGAGTACTCCGTCAAGAAAATCCGCCGAAGAGCCCGACAGAGCCGAGCGCGAGAGGCTCCTGAACACCGTCAACGCGCAGGGCTTCATCGAGGACTACAAGGGTCTCCGGGTGTCGTCCACTGGCAAGCGCTTCTACATCTGCGACGCGCTGGTGTGGAATGTGCTGGACGAGCAGGGCAACGTGCTGGGCCAGGCGGCGTCCTTCCTGAGGAAGGATGTGCAGCCCGTGGAGGCGGAGGGCCGCGAGGCGGAGGGCCGCGCGGTAGCTTCGGTAGGCAGTGGAAGCAATGTGTTGAAGAGCTTCCGGCTGATGTGCTACAGCTTCGCGGTCAATCACGCGTGTGCGACGGCCGCGCTGTCCCTGGCCAGCACGCGCTTCGGGCTCAACCTTGGCGGACTGAGCTCCGGAGCGCTGTACCTTGCCTACACGGTCTCGGCCCTGGTCTTCGCGACGCCGACGGTGAATCGCTTGGGGCCCAAGACGGCTCTGACCGCGTCGCTGGGTCTCTACTGCGCGTACGTCGCGGAGTTTGCTGCGTCGAGTGTGCTTGGAGCCGGGAGCGAGTACGCCCTGCTGCTCACGGGATCTGTCTTGGGCGGCATCGCCGCGGGAGTCCTTTGGACCGCCGAAGGTACGGCCCTTCGGTTTTGAGCAGCAGCCTTTGTTGGCATGGAGGCTTTGGCACTTCAAGTAGACTCACTCGCAAAGCTGTCACAATGCAGGAGCATACTTCAGTGCTGCGGTAGACGCTTTTCGGAAGGAGACGGGATCGAGCGGAGATGACGGGGTGGAAGCCAAGCTCCGGGCAACCTTTGCCAGGACGTTCCTCGGGGGCGAGGTCGCGGTGAAGCTCTTGAGCTCTGCTTTGCTGTTCTCCCTCTCCGACAACTTGGCCTTCACAGCGCTCTTCGGCCTCTCGCTGGCCTCTGCGGGCGCGGCCTGGTTCATCAAGCCATTCCAAAGCGAGAAGCAGGCCGAGTCGCGAAGAGACATCGGCGGTGTGCTGCGTGCCCTCTTCGTCGACAAGCGGAGCTACATGCTCCTTCCCCTGAATCTTGCGTTCGGGCTGGGCGTGGCATTCCTTCAACTCCAGGTGCGTCGACAAGCTCCTCTTCCCTTTTCGTCTTTTGTCTTTTCCAGCGTGTGCAATGCTCACCACAGCATACAAACAGGTCAATGGAAATGTGCTTGCCGAGAATCTGGGCCCTGCTTCTGTTGGGATCCTCAGTACCGTCGCCATCGGTGCTGCGGCGTTGTCCAGCGATGTTCTGACCAAGTCGCTGCCTTTCTGGCTGTCCATCTCCATCGGCGCGTTCGGATTCTTCGCCATGGGATCGGGCTTCGGTTGGGCCCTCGATGGCGGCACGGTTGCGCGGCTGGTGTCCGAGAACGCGTATCTCTTCGCCGTCCCTTTCTTCGTGCTGTGGGGACTAGCGCGAAGCACATGGGAAGGGCCATTCAAGGTGCGCGTTGTTCGGACGCTTGGAGAACATGCTGCGTGCGCGTCGCGCCCATTCGAGACTCCTCTTGCTCTAACGTTTTTACCGCACCGATCGCGTAGGCGTTCTTCGCACAGTTCTACGGGAAGGACGCCAGCCTGGCATTTTCCGTGACGATCATACAGAGCGGCCTCGCGTCGGCGATCGGCTTCTTGACGTTTCCAAACGTGGCCATGCAGTTCTCCGGCGCACTGGTGAGCTTTTCCGCGGTCGTGGCAGCTGCCGTCCTGCTGAGCGCGCAACGAGCGGGGTTGACGGACAAGGAGCACCAGCAGTGAGAGAAGAATTCTACACCTTCATCCTCGTCTTCGGTGTGGATCCAAGGATCATCCTTTTCTGTTGCTTCATCTGATATTTATATGCTTCGTGGCAACTCGAGCGCTCTCCAAGCCCTCCGAGTTCCACTGGTGTCCAAAGCCAGTCTTTTCTACTACAGCTAGTCGCCCGTGATTTGCCCCATCACGTTATTGCACAACCGCAACTCCCACACCTTTCGGGCTAATTTCCTCTCTTCCCCCAGAGCCGTCCCGCCAAACGGACAAACGCGACTCCACCCCGTTGGCAAGAGCCGCCGCTATGCTCGTGCTTCGACGGCCCCATAGCGCTTGCTCTGGTCCATGGCGCGCGTCCATGCAGGATCTTGGCCGGCCCTGCTGGTCGCAATCTTGCTTCTCCTGCCGAAGGCGAAGCCGACCAGAGCACCGATCATCGCCCACAGCGCAGAGATGGCTACCAGAGGGAAGGACGTGGAGTCCCCGCCGCCGCTGACGAAGGTGGTGGCCTCTTGCGGGGCGCCACCACCTTCGGACGGCTCCGCAGTGTCCGTGTAGTCGGAAGCGCTGTACACTACCTGCACATAATCCTGCGTGGAGTCGTCGTCCGTGTCCTCGCGGGGCGTCGGGAAATCCTCATCCGGGAACTGCGTCACGGGCGTGTCCGTGTTCTCTGCTACGGTCTCCTCGGAGACGGTCGGGGCCTCGGATTCGGCCACCGGTGCCGGGGTGGGGTTGTCGCTGGGCGGAGGAATCGTCGGCGCCGGGAAGGGGATGCCGGCTGGCGTGCCCGGCGGATCATCCGGCCAGAACGAGTTGAACCAGCCGACGGCGGTGAGCCACTTCTTCGGGTAGAACATCTTCTGCATCCAGATCGTGCCCTTGCCATCGACACCGCCGCCCTTGCCGTCGGTTCCGCCCGTGGTGTGCATCACCATGCCGTCGTGGTACTTCGCGATCAGGTACGCGTAGAGCTTGACCCACGCCGTCATGTACTCGTCCACGCACGAGTCGGTGTATTCGGAGAAGACCATGACCGATTCCCGGACCGCACGCTGGACGACCTTGGCCGCATGCTCCGGACCCGCATACTTCCCAACGTAGTAGGCGCCCTCGTCAGCTTGGTGCATGATCTGCTTGACCGCCTCTTCCATGCCGCCCTGCCGAGCGCGCACGCCATACTCGATGCCCTTGCGGGTGTCCCGGATCTCCTTCTCTATAAAAATGTACATGAGCCGGGCCCAGTTGCCCACCACGGCGAAGCACCAGTAGAGGACCTCCGGGTCGTAGCGGAAGAGGTGCCCCGTCGCCATCGGCTTCGGGACCTCCCCCGTGATGACGTAGATCGGCACGTAGGCTCCGGCGTGGGGCGCGTACTGTCCGACCCAGGCCATGGCCAGGAAGTCGGGCTCCGCGGCGCGGGACACGGTGATCTGAGAGTAGGAAGTGCGGAACATGGAGATGGGCCGCGGGAAGGCTCCGTGCGCCACATCCTCCTCCGTCAGGGTCGGATCCGGGCAGTCGTGGCACACGTCGAAGCGATTCGGATCGCCCCAAGGTCCAGCGGCGAGTCCGAAGCGCAGGTCGAAGGCGGTGCCGTCGAAGAGGTCGCGATTGATGTTGAAGATATCGGCCATGGTCAACTGGTCCGCCACGGGCACGGAGAACGGCTGGCTCTCCCCGAGGTAGTCCGAGCGGGGCTGGTGCAGGTACCGCCCCTCCTCGGCCAGCGAGGGATCCACGATCGTGAACACGCGCCAGACGCGAAGCGTGGCGTAGTGCGTCAAGTCCGCGTGGCCAATGGAGGCCGGCTCCCGCTGGCCGAACGTCTTCAGGAAGTGGAACATGCCGTTGCGCCCTTCCGCCGTCAAGCCGGCGCGGTCCGCCACCTCGCGCATGTTGGAACTCGCGCGGAAGACGTCCGTGATGTTGCTCTGCGTGTGGTCGAAGAAGATGTGGTCCCGCGGCGCGGTGGCAAGGCCGCTCATGGCCTCGTCCGGGATCTCCCCGATGATGAACATGTTCGCCACCACGGCCACGTGTCCCTCGGGCACCCGCTGGGCCGCCCACACTGCCGACCTCGCGGTGTCGTCCGGGATGATGTGGAAGATCCAGGCCTCGTTCTTGTCCGTGACCGACAAGGCCTCTCCGTTCTCGAACACGGCGACGTCCGCGCCGTAGTAGCCGTAGCGCTCGGCCAGCAGACCCATGAGCTCGATGGCGCAGCGGGCACTTCCGCAGCGCTCCATCGCGATGCGCGACAGCGCCGTGATGTCCAGCAGCGGTCCCTCGCAGTTGGGGCAGGGCCTGGGCGCGGCGCCCAGCATGGCGCTGCAGGTGGTCTCGCCCATGCCCACCTGCTTCTCGTTGATCACGCCCATGATGTTCTCCAGGTAGGAAAACAGGAAGTCCATGGGCTCCGCCAGCGGATCCACCCACTCGCCCTCTCCCTGAAAGCGATTGTAGATGTCCACCAGCGCGTCGTCCACAGCTCCCGGCGGCAGGTGACCGATGGTCATGTACTCGTCCCACTCCTCCGACAG
The DNA here is from genome assembly GCA_019677205.1 of Pinguiococcus pyrenoidosus. Lineage (NCBI taxonomy): Eukaryota > Pinguiophyceae > Pinguiochrysidales > Pinguiochrysidaceae > Pinguiococcus > Pinguiococcus pyrenoidosus. Next base: position 15,072 of record JAAMXY010001026.1, read on the forward strand.
CCACACATGCGACTGCTCCAGGCTGGTGTCCAGGTTCTCGGGCTTCCAGGTCTCCGCCCGGTCAGACACCTGCGTGGGGTACTGCGAGCGGTAGCGGAAGATCTTGCGCGGCTCTTCGCGCTCGGAGTTCATGGCTCGCGGCACCGAAGCCTGGCGAAAGTCGCAGTCCAGGCAGTCGGCCGTCTGCGTGGACACCACCGCGTCATCCTCCATGGCGCCCGGAGCCACCGACAGGACCGTACAGGCCCCCGAGTTCTCTCGCTGGTCGAAAGGCTCCACGGCCGAGTCGCCCTTGGCGCCCAAAGCTGCCAGAAGCAGGAGATACGCGCGCATCTTGGCCCGTTTTCCAGCTCGCTGCGTGGCTTTCCAACAGCTGCGGAGTCCGGAGGCTCTGGCCACTTCACAGCGCCGTCGGCGCGCGCTCTGCTGCAGTAAAGGGACGCGAACGGCGGGCGCTAGCGACGCATAAGATGCGCTTGCGGTGGTCGTCGTCAGCGATTCGCGACGGCGGCTATTCGCCCGTTGCACAGCTAGGTTGAGGTTGCAAGATTTTCAAAGATACTCAAACTTTGAAACCTTCTGATGCGGAGCATAAGATGCCGAGGCAGGAGGCTACCGACACCGCGGTTCGGTTGAAGGTGTAACCGGTCTTCAACTGCTTCGGCGCGAAAACGAGGAGGAAGGAATCCGCGAAAAGATCCAGCGATCCGAAAAGATCGCAGCGCGGTCGGTAGCTAGAGGAAGAAGAGCGCTGGCTGGAAGGATAGCCACGAAGTCAAGAGCCGAGCCCTGCCTGCCTCGCTCTGTCGTGCGGCCCTCGTCATGCACTGGCTGCCTATTGCTTCGACGATGAAGACCTGGTACGGCGAGCCACCATTTGTCCACGTCCCTGACACCGAGTTCTCTATCTTGGCAACGGTCCACCGTCCGGGGAGCGCCAGACGCCGTGCGCTTCCAGGAAGCCAAGCGCTCCGCCAACCCCCGCGGCGTCCCGCGGGACGGAGGCAGCGACAGAGGCAAGGGTCGGTCCTCGTGGCCTTCGCGGATTCGCGGATTCAGCCAAAGATCCGTTGACTATTTTGCCTTTCCCCGGCGAACGGCGGAGGGCCGGGCGGCCCAGGGCCGGGCGCCTCCGAGGTCCCGTGGCCTGCCGCATGGCCCCTCCGGCTGCCGGGGGCCCTTGCGGAGCTGTGGCCTTGGTGGCGGCCGCAGAACCTTCGCCAAATTTGAATTGGAGGCGGATGAGGCCCTCTCGCCGCCGATAGGGAACAATGGCGGCCGAGATGCTGCGGCAGCTCGCGCCGGAGGCCCACGAGGGCGTGCTCGCTCAGGAGGCCTCTCGAGAGAGGATCCACAGCCTGGCCTCCAGCGAGCATGCCAGCTTCGCGACGGCCTGCAGCACCGACGCGCTGCCCGTCGCGGCGGTGCTGGACCTGCCGCCCATGACGCAGAGCGGCGCCGCGGGGCAGGGCCTCCGCGGAGGTCACGTGCACGACGGCCGAGAGTCCATCATGACCACGGCCACGGCGGAGGAGCCCACGCCGGAGACCTTGGTGCTGGGCAGGACGCTGGACCACCGCATCACCGGCACCACCTTGAGCGAGAGCATGAACCTCCGCCCCACGGAGAACACGCCGTGGCTGTCCGAGCGCGGCGAGGGCGCCCTGGAGCGGGCCGCCAGCTCGCTAAAGCGCCTGTCACGAGGCCTGGGCATCCGGACGCAATCCAGGTCTGCGCTGGCGCGGAGCAGGGACGTGGGGTGCCGGATGGCGGATCCGACGACCACGGCCAAGAGGGCGAGGGAGGGCGGCGACCTCGAGACGTTCTTCCGCGAGGGCCTGCGTGCCAAGGGCCGCACCATCCGCACGCGCGGCCTGGAGATCCAGTTCAAGGACCTCTCGCTGGCGTACCTGGAGGACCCGCGGCGGAAGGAGGTGACCAACCTGGGCCAGTTCTTCGCGAGCTCGGCGCGGAATCTCGTGGCGCCCGCGAAGAAGGTGCAGCGCATCGTGCTGCAGGACCTCACGGGCGTGCTGGACCCGGGCCGGATGACGCTGGTGCTGGGCCCGCCCCAGTCGGGTACGACCTTCCTCATGAAGACGCTGGCCGGCAAGCTGCGCGGCGGGCTGTGGCGCCAGCGCGGCCGCATCACCTACGACGGGGTCACCGCCCACTGCAAGGAGAAGTTCTTCCTGTCCAAGATCGTGGGCTACATCGACCAGGAGGACCACCATATCCCCACGCTGACCGTGCGCGAGACGCTGCAGTTCGCGCGCCTGTGCCTCATCGGCAAGGAAGCCGGCGGGCCCGACCGGAAGAGCGTGGTGGAGGTCGAGCAGCAGCTTGGCAACGACGTCGACCACGTGCTGCAGTTCCTGGACCTCCAGAGCTGCGCCGACCAGCTCGTGGGCAGCAGCTGGATCCGCGGCATCACGAAAGCGCAGAAGAAGCGCCTCACGGCGGGAGAGATGCTGGTGGGCGAGTACGGCGCCGTCATGGCCGACGGCATCGGCACGGGGCTGGACGCCACCAGCACGTTCGACCTCATGAAGTACTTGCGTGCCGTGACGAACGTGTACCGCATCACCATGGTGGTCAGCCTGCTGCAGCCCAGTCCCGAGGTGTTCAACCTCTTTGACGACGTGCTGCTGCTGGACCACGGCTGCATCGTGTACCACGGGCCGCGCGAGGGCATCATGGCGCACTTCGAGAGCCTCGGCTTCCGCCGCCCGCCCATGAAAGACGTGGCGGACTACCTGCAGGAGGTCAGCACGGAGGATGGCCAGGACTACGTGTATCTCGATTGGCACCAGGTGCGGCGCCACCCGCCACCGAAATCCACCGCCGAGTTCGTGCAACGATGGGAGGAGTCGCGGCTCTTCAGGCAGACGATGACGCGCCTGCTGCGGCCGACGCTGGAGGGCAGATTCCCGCCGTCGGTGATGCGCGAGTTCAGCCTGTCGTGGCTGGACAACTTCACGGTCTGCATCCGGCGGTCCATGCGGGGCAAGGGCCGCGACGCGAAGAGCATCCGGCTGCGCCTGGTGCAGCAGCTGGTGGTAAGTTCGCTGATCGCGGGGTTGTTCTCGTCGCTGCCGAAGGACGCCGTTCGAAGCCGCTACGGCGTGATCTTCCTCGCCGTCATGGGTACCACGCTGGGCTCCACCTCGGCGCTGCCCATGGCGTACCGAGAGCGTGCGGTGTTCTACAAGCAGCGCGACGCGTCGTTCTACCCGACGTCGTCCTACACGCTGGCCAGTACGCTGGTGGACGTGCCCATGCAGATGCTGGAGACGACGCTCTGGACGACCATCGTGTACTGGGCGGTTGGGTTGTCGGCGTCCGCGGGTGGAAGTCACTACGGCATCTTCATCGCCGTCTGCGTGCTGCTGGGCTGCGCCACCAGGCAGTTCTTCGGGATCGTGGTGGCGGCCATCGCGGCGCATGACGTTGCGATTCCCGTGGGCGGCACCATCGTGGTGACCTTCACGCTCTTCAGCGGCTTCGTGATTCCCGAGGGCGACATCCCGCTCTGGTTCATCAGCTTCTACCACGTGAACCCCATGGCGCACGGCTTCACCATCCTCGCGCAGAACGAGTTCCTGTCCGAGAGCTACGACTACGGCATCAGCGTCGGCGGCAACGAGACGGTGGCGGCCAGCGAGCTGTACCTCACGGATCAGGGGCTGTCGACCGATCCGGCGCGCACGCTCTTCGGCACGATGGCGCTGTTCGCCTACGCCGTCTGCTGCTGGGTCGTGAGCTCGTACCTGCTGCACACTCTGCGTCACGAGCATCCACATCTGCTCACGCGCGACGACCGAGAGCGCGCGACGCAGCGCACCTCGGAGCTGTTCTACATCGCCGAGAGCGGCTCCCTCGACGAAAGCGGCAGGGTGTCGCGGGCGTCGCGACTGTCTCGGCTGTCCCCCGGGCCGTTCTCCGGCCGCAGCTTTCACATGATGGTGGCCAAGTTCCGGTGGAGCAAGGTGCTGTCCAGCCCCATCAAGGCCGTCCAGGTGGACCTGGTCTGGAGGGACGTGAGCTACTACGTCGAGGCTCCGGCGCCGATTCAGCGGCTGGAGATCCTGCATCAGGTCAGTGGCTTCGCCCTGCATGGCACCTGCACGGCCATCATCGGCCCATCCGGCTCCGGCAAGACCACGCTGCTCAAGGTGCTGTCCGGTCGTCGCCGAGACGGCTACGTCCTGGGAAATGTGTACATGAATGGCCACAAGTGCGACAAGCTCAGTCGCTCCCGCCTGGTCGGCTACGTGGAGCAGCGGGACGAGCATATCCGCTACGCCACCTTCCTGGAGGCCCTTCGCTTCAGCGCGCGGCTTCGCCTGGACGCCTGCACGGATGACAAGTGCATCGAGCACCACATCAAGAACATCCTGGACGACCTGGACCTCAACGAAGAGGCGCATCGGCAGGTCGCCTTTGCCACGCCGGAGATGGCCAAGCGCCTGAGCATCGCCGTGGAGCTTGCGGCGAACCCCTCCGTGCTGCTGCTGGATGAGCCCACAACTGGGTTGGGCGCCCGGTCGGCCGCCGTGGTTGTCGCCGCCATCCGTCGAGCCGCGCGAGCCGGACTGGCCGTCCTGGCGTCTGTAAATCAGCCGTCGCAGGCGATCTTCGATCAGTTCGATACGCTTCTGCTGCTTCAGCGCGGCGGTCGGACGGTGTTCTTTGGAGACACCGGCGTGCGTGGGCAGGACGTGGTGCGCTACTTCTCGGCGATCCCGAACACCATTCCGTACACGCTGGGGACCAACCCTGCCATCTACGCGCTCAACGTCATCGGCGCCGGCCCGCAGTCCCAGAAGAGCGAGTTCGACTTTGCGACGGCCTGGCAGGAGTCTCGCGCCAAGGCGAAGATGGAGGACATGCTCATGCGACCGGGCATGGCGGTGGTCGGCCGCCAAGCGGCTCCGACGTTCGAGAGCGACTTTGCCAGTCCCCTGGCGCTCCAGATTCGCCTCATCACGTGGCGGGCTTGCCTGAGCAACTACCGAAGTCCGAGGCACAACGCGACGCGCGTGCTCTTCGCGGCCTTTGTGGGGCTGCTCTTCGGCGTGGTGTACTTCCAGCAGGACTACTACGACTTCTCGACGGCCTACGCGCGCATCTCGCTGATCTACATGACCACGCTCTTCATCGGCCTCATCTGCTTCATCAACTCCATCATGCCGTTCTACCAGGAGCGCGCTGTGTTCTATCGGGAGAGGAGCGCCAAGATGTATACGGTGCTGGCGTATGGCACGTCGACCGGCCTTGCGGAGGTGCCCTACATCTTCCTGGCCACCAGTGCGTTCGGCATTGTGTACTACTTCACCGTGGGCTTCAACCCGAACCCGAGGCACCTCTTCGAGTACTTCATCTTCATCCTGCTGTGGATCATCTTCGCGACCTTCTATGCGCAGTTCTGGGTCTCCGCGATGCCCACGCGAGTGAGCGCCATGGTTGCCGGCGGAGCGACCATCCAGATCATGAACTTCTTCGCTGGCTTCATCCAGCCCGTGGCCGAGATACCGCAGGAGCTCAGGGTGCTGCACTGGGCCAGTCCGCTGCACTACACGTTCGAAGGCCTGCTGACGTCGCAGTTCCGCGGCGATGAAACCGCCATCACGACCATCGAGGAGGGCACCGGCGACATCACGCGCTCCATGTCAGACTTTGTCAAGGAGCGATTCCCGCGGTTCGACGTGGCGCACCTGTCCCGCGACATGGCGATCCTGATCGCCTTCATCGTCGTGTTCCGCTTCGCGACGTTCGTGTGTCTTTACCGGCTGAACTACGCCAAGGTTTAGGTGCTGGAGCGGTGGACGAGAGACTTGAGAATCATTAGATATAGATGCAAGGGAAAGGAGGAGAGAGGAAACAGGAAGAAGCGAGACAGGAGATGGATGTGCATGCTTCGGCGCGGGAGCCATGAAGAACGGCCCCGTGGACACTCGAGAGAGCATTTTTGAGAGCGGTAACAACAGTTGCCTTCCGTCCGATTTGCGTCTTTCATCTTTGATCTTTCATCTTTCATCTTGCATTTCGCGTTTCACGATTTCGCACTTCGCATTTCGCGTTTCGCGTTTTGTGACTTCGCATTTCGCGTTTCGCATTTCGCACTTCGCATTTCGCGTTTCGCGTTTCGCACTTCACATCTCATTTACTCCAGAAGCTCTCCCGCCAGCTCGACCTTGGCCTGGTTTGACTGCAAGCGCTCCTCCTCCAGCTTGCGCTCGGCAATCTCCGCCTCCAGCTGCGCCACGCGCGCCCGGCGCTGCTCCTCCGCGGAGTCACGGAGCTGCACAATGCGGATGTCCTGCTTCTTCGCCTCGTCCAGCAGCTTCTGCTTCTCCTCGCGCAGCTCCTTGGCCTCTTGCCAGCCCTCGAACAGCTCGCCCACGATGCCCAGCGCCTTGGGCAAGACAACGGCACCGACCCCGAGCTCCAACGCCGTCACCGCCGCAGCGATGCCCTCTTTGTGTCCTGTTTTTTTTTTTGGGGGGGGGGAGTGGATTTCCTTCAATCAGTAAGTCTCTTTCACCGAAAATCTATACCGTTTTCGACCCAGAGTTCTCCACCTTGCACAAATTCCAACTCGGAGAGATACCGCTTGGTCATCTTCGACCTCTGTAGGCGGGGCGGGGCGGTGAACGCGGCCGCGGAGGCCAAGAAGCCGAGGAAAAGGAGCTTCATGTTGAAGGTCAACGTTCGCTCAGAAAACACTCGCCGAATCGCCGGTGGTGCTGTGAGATGGACCGAAGCTCTGCCACAGGCTGTGACGATCTCCTAGAGCGAGCGGATGATAGCTGCCAAAGGCCGAATGAAGGACGCGCTGAGGTGCGGCGCGCGGGATGGATCCGCGGGACCTAGCCAATGGGAGCTTGCTGTTGAGGATACGAGGGTATTTATTGGCTTAGATCGCAGTATTGTTTTTAAATATGGGTACCGCTGTAGAAACAGGGAAGAAGGAGTAGAAAGAACAGTCATCACAGTGGACGGTATCAGTAGCATGGAATCAATCTCGGTAGTAGGAAGTTGTTCGTAGGACGTAGGGAGGGAGCAATAGGCAGGCAAGCCACACTTGCCACGGGCAGACAGGTGAAGCCTGCGAAGGCGACGACAGCGCGTTTGAGAGCACCGCGCCGAAGCGGCAGAGGCAGAGCACGACCCGCTTCCGAGGCTCCCTCCAAAAGGCTGCTACCGAGACTGCCCTGGCTGTTTGAGTGCACGATCTCGTTCAATCCCTTTCCTTACGGCCGGGACAAGTACTGGAAGCACATCGCGCAAGAGCTTGCCGAAACTGGCTGCAGTTGACGATGAGGCATGGTGCAAAACATCTGGAGACGGTTATCAATGGGAGTTGACGCCTCAGACAGGCACAAAATCTCAATTCACCGCATGGATGAAGGTGCACACACTCTTCTGTAGTTCAAGACGGGGGCCTTCCGCTTCTTCTCCTTCACGACACCGCCCCTCTGAGCACGGTGCGTCAAGAAGGCGTCCTGCTCCTCGGCCGTTCCGCCATCGTCATCCGCTCGATAGTAGCTAGAGTCTCTGACGTCTAGTGCGCAGTTCAAATCCTAATCCGTCAGGGCAAACGATTGTGGTGATCAAATACAGTAATTGATTAGACAAACGTAAGAGCATGCCACCCCACCGCAAATGATAGCCCTAACTTGTTCCTGAAACTGGTGCGGCACTGCTATCAGGCAAATCGGGTGAACCTGATCGGCGCAAGACTCCGACGACGAAGCGTAGCGTCAGCTGCCGGGCGCATCCACAACGTCGGCGGTTCGACAATTTATGTGGCCACACGGAACGCAATCAACAGCCACCGATTGGTCGCCGGAAAGGCGAATCATGAAAGACGCGAACAATAGCTGCTCCGCGCTGCTTTACCGTTCACTCTGTCGTCTTCCCTTCCAATTCAGCAGTGCTATGGCTGTGCGATCACCCGACAGTCAACTCAGCAGGCGGAAACAAAAGCTGTTGGCGCCAATCTTCCTGCTGCGAATCCGCGCGTCGTTCGCGGCGGACTTTGCCCGCGCGCGCCTCTCGCTCGCCTCTCGTGGGCCTACGCGCAAGTGGGGGCAGGCGCGATGGGCAACCAAATCGCGGCGCCGGGGGGCGTCACCACCCAACGCTTCCTCACGCTGGAGGAGGTGCTGAGCGGCCACCAGGCCTTTGCCGACTCGGACCAGCGCTCGGATCTGTCGGATCGGGAGACCAAGTTTGAGGTGAAGTTTGGAACATGCGACAGTGCGACGGACGACGCACAGGAATAGGGCGTGCCGCCAACGCGGTGGTGTTGGCTGCTGGGAGGAGGGAAACGAAGACATGTCCCCATGTATCTTGTCTTGGCTTAGCTTCGCTTCGTTTTTTTGGTTCTTCCCAATCTGCTGTTGTTGCGCTCCTCTGACCGCCCACGACGAAAATGCTTCAACGTCTTAGGCCTTCGGCTTTGGCGAGAAGAGGCGCGAGAGTGCGGACACCACCATCACGTCGCAGCTGGCGCAGCTGAATTTGGGAGAGGACCTTTTGCAGGACCCGGCGCAGCCCAGCATCGAGGATCTCGACCTCCTCAACCGCGTGGTGTTGGACGCCTTCGACTTCGCCATCGCCTTGGAGCACATCAAGAAGTTCTCCACGTCGGCGGCGCGCTTCGCCGGGCTGGCGGCCGCGTCGTCCGGCCAATTCGTGCAGCTGCGCGAGGAGGACTTCCTCATCTCCGGCAAGTACCAGCAGCTGGCGGTGGATCTCACCACCGACCTGCACGACTTCTTCGGCGTGCCCAGCGAGGAGGAAGACCTGATCGAGCCGCCGCCGCGCGGCTCGCCCTTCGGCAACGGCTTCCGCAGGCGGAGCACGGCGGACCCGGCGCCCCTGCTGGGCGTGGCCACCAAGACAGCCTTCAGCTCCGGCAGCGTGAGCTCCGACATGCGGCTTTGGCAGATCGGCCACATCAACGAGCTCAGCAGCGAGCACGTCCGGCACTTCAAGCGCACGGGCGACTACGTGGTCAAGGCCATGGCGCAGGTGATAGAGCGGGGCAAGCACGGCGGCGACCCCAGCCGGTCGCCCTGCGGCGCGAGCCCCGGCTCGGCCGCCTTTCCCGAGCTCAGCCTCTGCACGCCCTGCGTGGAGAGCGCGGACGAGCGCGGCTTCTGCATCACCACGTCGCCCAGCTTCTCCGGCGGGGACGACTTCTCCATGATCGAGGACCAGAACGCCGAGGAGCTGGTCCACCGGGCGATGCTGCTGATCTACAACAACATGGCCCGGGGGGCCTTCGTGAACGTGGGCAGCCAGCGGCGAGTGTCCAAAGAGGTGCTCCTGAACGCCCTGAGGCTGTACCTCCTGCCCGTCGAGGCCTTCTGCGGGAGCAAGATCTTCATCCACGAAGGCTACACGCCGCATCACGGAGAGGCGCTGTGCGTGGAGTACCAGCTCCGGCCGTACGTCGGCACGAACATCCTCTTCGACGCGTACACCTACAAGTCGCCTCTGGGACAATGCTGCATTGGGGTAGAGGTAATGCTCGTGGACTTTGGGAGGCTGGCCTCCCCTCCCCTGCCTTGCCAACTCCTGCTCACGCCCGGCCTGCCTGCAGACTGCCAGCGTCCAGACGCAGAGGATCGACATCTTCACCTACACGAACAGCAAGAAGGCCCGCGTGAACAAGGACGATCAGATCGAAGCGTGCATCGGGAAGGGGACGGACATCCAGGCGCTTCAGCAGATCCTTGGCTTGCTGGGGGCAAGCTACGTGATCCCGATCCGGACCGAGGTCGGCTTCGATCTGCTGGGCTTCGCCTGCCTCACCATGGGGACACAGGAGATACGCAGGGGAGGCCTGGACTTTGTGTATGCCGTGGGACGAGAGGAGACCGCGGCAACTAGATGGTACATTGGGTCGAAGCCGCCGGAGGTCCAGAACCAGAACTTCACGGTGCGACCAAGTCCCGTCACGAGCGTACACTACGCGAACTTCACGGTCGTGTGATCGAGGCAGGTTGATGACCAGGGCGGGGGCTACCAAGCTCGCGACGAGCGTCGTATGTTGCTTAATTCTTCCTGTTTCCAGCGAGAGCTATCCGAGTGGCAAGAGAACGCGTTCTCAGACATTGGTACACAGCATGCTCCTCCTGCCCGCTCCCGGTGACCACTCGACCAGACCAAGTGCCATCGGGCGCTCAGTTGTGGAAGCCGTTCGGCATGCCGCCCATTCCTTGCATGCCCGGGTTGGGCATCCGGCCGTACGCCGCGCCAGCACCGTATCCGTAGCCGCCACCCGCGGGCGGAAAGCCGCCGCCCCCCGCGGGCGGAAAGCCGCCGCCCATGCCGCGGTGCATGCCACCTGCGCCGCCCATGGCTCCACCACCACCCATTCCGCGGTTCACGTTGCCGGCGCCACCCATGCCTCCGCGTCCCATACCGCGGTTCACGCCGCCGGCGCCGCTTATGAGTGTCATGCCCATGCCCATGTTCATGCCCATGCCCATACCCATGCCGGCCTGCTGGGGAAGCGGCTGCACCTGCTGGGACTGCATGGGCGGCTGGATCGGGATGCCGGGGTTCATGACCATCGCGGGCATGGTCATGACGGGCTGCGGCGGCCCCTTCCTGTTGGCCGCCGCCATCTGCGCCAGCGTCTTCTGCTGCGTCTTCTTCTTCGCGACTGCCTGGGGTTCTCGCACACTTGGCGTCGCGTTGATGTCGTCGACATTCACCAGCGAGCGAATCGGATCCCACATGCTCTGCGCCTTCGCGTCCTCCGCCGTCAGCTCGGGCTCCAGCTCCTCGGGCTCCGGCTCGGCCTCCGCCGGGAAGAGCTGCAGCTGCTGTTGCTGCGGCGTGATGGACTTGACATCGTCCAGGAACGACATGCCGCCCGCCCTCGGCGGCGTCGCGCCGAACTTGGTCATGTAGCCGCCCTCGCCGAAGGGGTCGAGCGCGCTGTTGGTGGCAAAGGCGTCGAAGGCAGGCGTCGGCGAAGCGGCCGATGGCGCTGCTTGGGCAGCTGCCTGCTCGCTTTGGGGGTCGAAGAGGCTGGACGACTGGCTCGTGTCGTTGCCCCAAGCACTCTCGTCCGTCTGAAGCCGGCGCGCGAAGGCCTCGTCGCTCTCGATCTGCTTGTGCTTCGCCTTGGCCTCCCGCTTGCGCTGCGCGATGACGCGGCTGGGGTCGTAGGCCAGCATGTCCAGGAAGTCCAGCCCGTTCACGTACATGCGGTAGTGATGGCGCCCGTCCTTGCCCATCTTGATGGTCACGCGGCAGTTGCGGCCTTCGACCTCGAACTCATGCTGCGCCTCGGCGTCTGAAGTCGCTTGCGTCTTATCAATTATCACACTGCCTGTGAGTGACCCACGCGAAAGCACGCCCAGGCAAAAAGCGTGAAGGGAGGTTTCGTGAGCCGAGCAGAAGACCCTCAGGCGCCTCACAGAAAGAGAGACGCACGCAGTTCGGTTGTCTATCTCTCACCGTCAAGCTTGATCTCGCGTTTGCCACTGACGAGCGAGTGGCGAAGAGTGACGTTGTGGTGCTCTCCCGTGTTCCCAAGGCAGAAGGTCCAGTGGATCTCCTTCTTCGTGCCTTTGATGCGCTTGCCCACATCTTCCTCCTCGTAGTAAACGCGCCTCGGAATCGTATCCGCCATCGCGATGGTCGGGATGGCGCGGAGAGCTCAGAGACGCCGCGTCCTGCCACATATGTCTCTTGTCAGACCTACGATCGTCTTCTGTGCCTCTGCGAAAGCATTCAGATCCTCTTCCGCCGTAGCGCTCAGAGGCTTCTCGCGTGTTCGGTCCTTGCTAGCGAGTCGCATGACCAGTCGTACGACGCTTCCCACCCTCTCTGGGCGCCAAGCCACCAAGTCCGAACATGGCTCTTCTGCTCTCTCATAGGAATCACTAGATACCCCCAAGCCCTGCGTCCAGCTTCATCTCATCACTTCGCGTCCGCTTCAGTCCGGGTCCTCCGCTCTCTCCAGACGGCGGACGACACCGAAAGCTCTCTCCCCTCCGGCGCGCGAAAGCCCATCTTGTGCACCCGAAGCTGGGGCGGCCAGAGAGAAGGCGCGGAGAGCTGGACGTACCTACTGCACAGCGGAACACGAGCAGAAGAGACGCGCGACGGATCTCCTGGACAGAAGCTGGCGGAACGCGAAGCGGATTTGGCGCCTCCATCTCTTTCCACGAGGTTGAAACAGGGGAGCAGAAGGCCCCTTCCGCGCGGAGCTATGGGACGGGTGCGCTAGCGCAGCTCCGCTGCACTGCGCCGTAGTAAGCTTCGATTGGCTTCAATCGCCAAAGATAGTGCGGCGTCGACTGGCGGATGGGGTGCCAGGGCGTGGCCCGAGGATGCTTTGAGAAAGGGTAATAAGAAGGACGTATTCGACGGAGATTCGGGGCGCATCTCATAGAGGCGGACAGTTCATTCAGGCTCCGCGAGCGAATTGGCACGCTTGCGACCTTACGGTATCCACGCGCTCTACAGCGCTCGTCCGAGAATCCCAGGAAGTTCCCGTGGAGATTCGGTAGCGAAGTCAGCTGACGCCGGGATCTTCCTCTTTTCCTGGGACTTCTTCTTACAATTCTTGCAAAGCTCAAACTAGCAAAGCCCCGAAGTTTCAAAACCTTCAAAGAACAAATGCAATTTTCGCGCCAAAAAGCATCTGCAGATCTTCCAAAGTACCACCTTTCCGCTCCTCATAGCTTTTTGCAGCCTTCTGTGGCACTGGAATTGCTGGGGGGGCAGCGACTGAGAAATTTCGAATTGGGGGGGAGTACCACGGACGCGTCTTCAACAGGGCTCTGGGGGCCATGGCAACTCGGAAGATTGCCGCAGAGCTGCGCTCTCGCCTCGTGGCGCTCGGCGTGCAATTGGAGGACGGCGAGGCCAGAGCACATCTCCTCGAGCAGGCCCTGCGGCGGGAACAAGTGCGGCGGCAGACCTTGCTGAGGGAGCTATCCACCAAGCATGAGCGCGAGCAGTCGGAGCAGAAGGCGAGTCTTGAAGCGGAGCTCAAGCAGGTCTCCTCCGAGCTGGACGGCCTGCTGAAGACTAGGCAGCGGAGGACGCAGGAGGTCAAGGAGGTGCTTGCGGCGCTGAAGAAGGAGCGAGAAAGCGCGACTGCGGAGCGGAGAAAGGCTACTGACGTTGGAGAAGCAGCCGTCGTCGAGGCGAGGAAGGCCTGGCAGCAAGGCGCCAAAGCCCGCACGGACAAGTGGATGGCGGACAAGACGGCAGAGATTCGGCAGCTGACCATGCAAGGACTGCAGCCTGAGCTAGATAGATTGGTGAGGCAGCATCAGATCGAGATCGAAGAGCTGGAGGCGAGGCATCGCGAGAAGCTGCGGGACTTGGAGACAGAGGCGCAAAGGAGGAGAGACGAGCTCTGCGTGGAGGTTCGCACTCACCGCAAGGAGGCGTGGAAGCTGGCGCAGAGGGAGCAGCAGGAGCGCTACGCTAGGGAGCTGAGGGCATTGGAACAGTCCGGTCACGAAGTCCGCCAGGCCTTTCGGCAAAACATGCTGCAGGAGCTGGCGGTGGAGGCACAGCGGCAGCAGCAGCGGCTCGAGAGGCGCGAGTCGGAGCACTCGGTCAAGCTCGCGTCCGAGCGGAGCGAGCAGCAAGGGCGGACGCAGAGCCTGCGGGAGCGCCATGCCGAGGAGCTCGCCGTGCTGAAGCGACAGCGCTCGACGGCGCTTGCCGCCGAGGATCGGCAGCTGGAGATTGAGAAGCAGGTCTGGGAGCAGGAGATCAAGAAGAAGCTGCTCGCAGAAGGAGCGGCCGTTCCCCCGGAGGAGAAGCAGAGGCTGAAGCGTGAACGCGACCGCCGGATCGAGGCGAAGATCCACGAGCTCGAGACGCGGACGCTTGAGGTAGAGCGTCTTCAGCAGAAGCGCTTCGAGGCAGAGAGGACGCGTATCCGAGCCCATGCGACGAAGAAGGTCAACTCCGCCCGCGATGCGGCGTCCCAGTGGGCCAGAAGAGAAGCCGAAGCAATAAGCTCCGTAGAGGCGGGAATGACGCGGAAGCGGCGCGCCGAAACGGCAATCGTCGAGGCAAAGACCGCCTTCGACACTGCCAAACGAAGAGAACAGACGGCCAACGCCAAGGTCGAGGCTGAGAACTGCGCCTTCCGCAACGCAGTTGAGGAAAGTCGGCAAGCGAGCTCTGTCAAGGCAACAAAGGTTGATGGCGAGGTGGAGCAGCTGCGCAAAGAGCTGCAGCAGGTCGAAGCAGCTTTCAACGCTGTCGAGGCGCACTCGGCGCAGTCGCTGCGGGAAGCGGAGCAGCTTCAGGAATCGAAGATACAGCAAATTCACACGGAGACCAAGGAGCGACTCAATCGCCTGGACAAGGCCATGCAGGAGGCCAAGTCCGACTTGGAACTGGCCGCCCTCGAGCTGGCTCACACCCAGGGCTTGGCGGAAAGCTACGGGCTTGCGGAGACTGGCCCCCAGATAGACGATAGCGAAGTTGTGAACAAGGGGATTCATTCCAAGTTGCCGCCGTCGATGCGGAAGACGAGACCGAGGCCTTGGACCGGCGTGCCGAAGCGGAGGGGGACAAGCTCGTCGCTGGGCTCAGCCGCAAGCGAGGCTACAGAGGACGTGCATAGTAGTGGAGCGGTGCCTAGTAATAGGGCGGTGCCTAGTAATGGAGCGGTGCCTAGTTATGGAGCGGTGAGTTTCGGTTGTGCCGTCTCCAGCCATCTCGATCCGAAACCATTGCTGACGCCGGCAAGTTCCCATTCTTTTCTTTCCCGATGTATCTTTAGGACGGAGCAAGATTCCACAGGAGGAAGGCGGCTTCGTCGCGGGGGAGGAGGGACCTTTCGCGGCGACGTGATGGTGGTGGATTGAGTTCTGTGGCAGGTGTGGGCCAGAGCACCGCAGCAGAGAAGACGACGGGCGGGAAGGAGAATCTCGGCAGACCGTCCAAAGGGCGTATGATGGCGGGAGCGGAAGCTACGGCGTCGTCCCCAAAGCCACGGGAATCGCAATAGAATTCTTTCTTTCATCATCACTGGCGCACGCTTCCGGAGAACGTTTGGGGGGTCGATGCGAGGTGGGAGGTTTGCTGCATCCTTCATCCTGCAACCCCCAGAAAGCGGCTGGTGCCCCCGCGTCTATCGCCGGGGGCACCACACAGTCGAGACGTCACCAACAAGCCGGTCCTTCCTATGCTAGTCTGGATATACACACGCCCGCAAGACTACTCGATCATGGTCTCGAGCCTGGCGATCGCCCCACACAGCGGGGGATAGGAAGCCGTGGAGATGAGGTTGTACTTAAGAACATCACCTCCGTCTTCCGTCTCTAGTTCAAAGCCTGCCGTGATCATCACCCCGAGGGCACCCTCCACGCCGAGAATCTTCTCGGACACCGACGCGTTCGTCATCCGCAGGCGCCGGAACTTGCTGTCCGCATCCCCATGAGCTTGGTCCCGCACGCGCTTGAGCGCCTTGAGGAGGAGCGTCCCAGTATCCTGGACCCTTTCCTTGTCATTCGCCGCAAGCTGGATACACGCATTGTCCAGGTCTGCTTCCCAGTTCGGCGGCCCCGTAGCCTGGAAGGCGGTGGCAACATCTTCCGCGCTGATGCCTCGCGCAGCCACCGGCGCCGCGGTTGGCGCCGGTGCAGGCATGCTCGGCCCGGCGTCACCCTCGCCCATCCCGGCCCGCAGCGCACTTGCCTGGCTGCTGGACGTCGACTTCGCCTCGTACGGATTGTATCCCTGGCGTCGGATGTCCTCCGCCTCCTTCCGCTTGGCCTTCTCCACCGCCCGCAGCACTTCGGGATCGGTGCTGTTCTCGAAAGTGGTGCTCGCCGGGGCGGGCCGCTCGCGCCTCGCCGCCCCTCGGCTCTGTCCAAAATTGTCATACTTCTTCTTCCGCGCCTCCGCGGCCGCAAGTCGCTGCTCTCGGGCGGCAGCGGCGCTGGAGCTGCCCGCTGACCTCGCTTGGGCTGCCGTCGCTGTGCTGCTCGCAGCTGCTCTGGGCTCTCCGCGGCCCCCGCGGCGAAACGTCACACTCACAGGCCTGGAGAGTCCCCTGAGACCCGCCATGAAGCTCTCGTAGTCTCCCACAGCGCTGTCCTCCAGCCGGACCACGGCGTCTCCGGCCTGAACATTGTGTTTCGCCGCCTCTCCACCCTATAGATTGGCCTCAGAAACGAATCTCTCGACTTCAGTGGGTATCTACTGCACCTCGATGAGCCCGGTGACCACGGGCAGTCCGTCCACGTCGCTCACGGTCATGCCAAGCTTGGATTTGGTGAAGGAAACCGTATAGATGTGGTTCCCAGCGGCGTCTGCCGAGCCCAGAACGTGGCCGCCCGCGCTCTGCCCACCGCGCGTGGCCTCGCTGATCTTGTTGCGGATGCTGTCGAGGAAGTTGGACATGCTGTACGAACGTGGCGCACGCGCCAAGGCCGCCAAAACTCGGCGCAAAGAAGGAAAGGACGTCGAAATCGAAAGACCTCGCGTTTGGTCAGCTGATGCCTTGGAATTAGGTCAGCTGATACTTTGGAGTACAGTCAGCTGATGCGTTGGAGTACAGTCAGCTGATGCTTTGGAGTACAGTCAGCTGATGTGGATGGTGATGGCGTCTACCTAGGAATATAGTCTGTAGTGTGTCTCTTGATAGTCTATGGAGAAGCGCACAATGGATAAACGGCAAAACGGCAACATGAATGCACAAAACAAGATACGAAGAAAGGAGCCACGAGTCCGGATGTCACAGCGAAGCTCCAAGATCCTCTGCTTCCCGCGCGTTTTGGGCCGTGTGGCGCTTCGGAGCGTCCGGCTCTGCGCGTTGTCGATCATGACGGACGTGGAAGAGCTGCTAAAGCGGCCATCGGCCTTTCCCTCCGGTATACGCTAGGTTCACAAGGATGTCAGAAGCGCGAATCCCGGACGTCTGACATGACCTGCCTTTGCTGACACTTCACAGAGAGTGGAGAGCTTCCCATGGGGGAATTCACGCCCGGGGAGGGCACTTCCAGCTTGGACTTCCTACAGACGCGGGCGAAAGTACTGGTGGTGGGCGCGGGCGGCTTAGGCTGCGAGATCCTCAAGGATTTGGCGCTTTCAGGTCCGACCTTTGGCCGGACTTTCTTGATCTTTGGGCGCATCTGTGCCACTTTCTTAGGCCTCGTGACACATTTTGGCGTGGTTTCCGGTGCCCCAAAGGGCCAAGTTGAAGAAGCGAAGCGATCGAAGCTGAGACGCTGACCACTCTCCAGGTTTCAGGGACATCCACGTGATCGACATGGACACCATCGACGTGTCCAACCTGAATCGGCAGTTTCTGTTCCGGCAGAAGGACGTGGGGCGCGCGAAGGCGGAAGTGGCTGCGGAGTTTGTGAATCGCAGAGTGCCCACCGCGAGGGTGACGCCCTACGTCGGCAAGATTCAGGACCATCCGCCCGACTTCTACGCCCAGTTCAATTGCATCATCTCCGGCTTGGATAACATCGAGGCGAGGCGGTGGCTCAACTCCACTCTGGTGACGCTCGTGGAGGTGGGAAAACACAGGACCGTTCAAAACGGCGATGCGCGTCTCTTCCACGTTCTAAAGGTGTTCTCTCGCTCGTTCTTCCTTCTCTACTTCCGGCCCCGGCAGCTTGACGAAGATGGCGATCCCAATCCGGACAGCATTGTGCCTTTCATCGACGGTGGCACCGAGGGCTTCGCGGGGCAGGCTCGTGTCATCCTTCCACGCCTGACAAGCTGCTTCGAATGCAGCATCGACGCCTTCCCGCCGCAGCGGAACTTCCCCTTGTGCACCATCGCAGAAACACCGCGCAAGCCCGAGCACTGCGTCGCGTACGCGTACATCGTGCAATGGCCAAGGGAGCGGCCAGAGGACAAGCTGGACAAGGATTCCCCAGATCACATGGGGTGGATCTACCAGAAGGCGCTGGAGCGCGCCACCACATTTGGCATCGAGGGCGTGACGTACATGTCCACAATGGGCGTCGTGAAGAACATCATTCCGGCGGTGGCATCGACCAACGCTCTCGTTAGTGGGGTCTGCGTGCTCGAGGCGCTCAAGGCCCTGACCTTCGCGTCGCAGAGCCTCAACACCTACATGATGTATCACGGGACAACGGGTGTCCATTCGCACACGTTTGTGTACGAGCATCGCCCAGACTGTGGGGTCTGCGGCGGGGAGCTGCGGGAGCTGCACGTGTCGCGGTCCTTGACCCTGGGCCAGCTGTTCGAAGAGCTCCATGAGGATCCAAAGCTACAGCTCAAGAGGCCGTCCGCGGCGACGAGCGAGACCGTCTTGTACATGCCGAAGCCTCCAGCCCTAGAGAAAGCGCTAGCAGGGAATCTGAAGCGCTCCCTCGAGGACCTTGAGCTTGGCGGAGCGGAAGTTACCATCACGGACCCCATCTTCCCGGGAGACACCTCGCTACAGCTCAAGATCGTGTTCAGCGACTGATGCAGAGAGATGCCCCCCGTCTCCCTGGCAGACGACACATGAAGACACTTCTTATGCTGCGGCCTCGTTCGCCTCGGCCGGCGTCCTGCTTACGATGAAGAGCTCTTGCAACAGCTGAGGAATGCTCGGGCGCTTCTGTGCGTCGTTTTGCAAGCAACTCTGCAGCAGTGCACGTGCATCGTCTGGGCACATCTCGCCAAACGCGGCAGTTTCAAAGCTCTGTATCCGTTCCACGAGTTCCTCCCTGGTGCACTGTGCGCGCAACGATCAATCAGGAACCAACCCGACCCCAGAGACGGGCAGCTGCACACTAAGAGCCTTTACCGATCGATCGATGGGAAGATTGCCATGAAGGAAGCAGTACAGAGAGACCGCTGCGGCCCAAAGGTCCGAGTGGAACGCGTCAAAGCCGCCTCCGTCGTTGCGGCACATCTCGGGGCTCCAAAACGCCATGCTCCCTTCAAGAACTCGCAGCTAAGATGCCACGCCCCATGAGTGAAGCTGAAGAAGATCGAGAAGCGCCCGCTTCCGATCCAGTGCCGTGAATTAAGACGAGAAGGACAGGAAACAACGCTTCCACTCACCAGGAAGGGCTCTGCGTCGGCAAGCGCAGGATTGCAGTCGGCGCAGCCAAAGTCGCAGATCCTCAGCTTCCGCTTCTCCGGCCGGTCGTCGTCATACATGAAAATCAGAAGGTTCTCCGGTTTGATGTCCCTTCCGAGCGAAACCAATCAGCGGACAGATCTCTCGTAAAGAGGCAAGGACTCTCGTATTCTTAAGAGGCGAGAACTCAAGGTGCGAGGCGGCCACGTTGCCTCACTCACTCACCGATGCGCAATGCGCTTGCCTTTCAGATACTCCAGACCGCGGAGAAGATCGCGGAAGAAGAGCGCCGCATCGTCCACCGAGAGCGGGCCACCCGTTTCTACGTTCTCGTAGCAGCCCCTCTCCCTTTTCCATTCCATGATGGGTCCCTTCTCCATGTATTCCTGGCCAAGTTCCTTGCAAGTCAGCCGACCTTATCACCGCCGCCGCCTGCAGTCCCTGACGGCGCACCTGAACGAGGACGACGTCGTCGCCCAGCGGCACTTGCATCACTTCGAACAGCAAGCAGACGCTGGGATGGAAAAGGTGCCTGGTGATCGATATCTGCTTCCACATCAGCCTCTGCATAGCTGAAAGACAAGCAAAGAGACAGCGGAAACGCACACAAACACATCCCAACTGCAGAGCTCTCACCTCCTTGTCCACGGTCTGGCACCTGCGTCGCCGAACCAGCTTCAATGCAAACTTCCGCCCGGCAACCGGGTCATCCGGCCGCGTCGCCAAGTACACCTCGCCGAACGAGCCCTTGCCCAGCACTTCCTCCACTTCGTACTCGTTGACCTATGGCCTCTCCCACGCTGAGCATGGCACGTCTCCCTGTTTCAGGTTCTCAGCAGCTTGTGAAGTGACTCGATGGTGCACCTTGGAGGGAACGCCGAAATCGTCGCATTCAAATTCCAATGTCGGCGTCATTTGTGCGGCCCAAACGCCGTCGTCCGCCGGAGCCGCCTGTACTACAGCTCCAAAGCCCGGCAGCGGCGGCGGAGGGGCGTCGTCATCAGCTCCCTCAGAGGGCGGCCGCCCGGCCATGGGCACCACCGGCGGCAAGAGTGGAGGCATGTCATCGTCGTCCGATGCCATCTTCTGTGGCGTCGTGAGAGAAGAGAAGCGGCGCTGAGAGGGTTTTGGGTTCGGGGGACTCGTTCTTGTTTTCATCCTTGGATCTTTGATCTTTGAAAAGGGGGAGTTCCGCGGGTACTAGAGTACACGCATCTGTCCGGGTGGTACACGTTGGCATCTTTCACGGCGCCATCGACGCCCTTGTGCGGCGTAGACGCGGCAGATACAGTATGTAAGTACTCTGAATATGGGTATGCAAAAGTGATGAGAAGCATTGGAAGGGATGAAGATGGTAAAGGAATGGAGGAATGGCGAGGTGAACTCATCTCCCGGCTGCTGCTTGCGTCGTCCGTCTGAAGATCCAGAGCGCCGCAGCGTGAAAATGCTGCGCTGTGCGCTGGTCACCGGCCTGCTGGTGCTCGCAGCACCGGCTCTCAGCTTTCGCGGACCCGTGACTTCGCCGCGGGCTCTCCGCAGGCCCATTTCGCGGCTCTCTGCCGTGGAAGATGAGCTAAGTGTGCAGGAGAAGGAGGGCACGCAGCTCTTCGACATCATCAAGGAGGTGCCGGTGCTCCGTGCCACCGACGCCGGCGCGGTGCCTCGGGACCTGGGCTCGCTGTGGAGCGCTGACGACGTGGCAGTGCTCATCTTCTTCCGCAGCTTCGGTATGCGAGTGGCTTTGGGAGCGCCAGCGCAGAGCGCCACTGACGCCTCGCGGTGCCTTAGGCTGAATGTTTTGCCAGGAGTTGGCGCTCACGTTGGACCGGGACGTGAAGCCAAAGCTGGATGAGGAGGGCATCAAGCTCATCTGCGTGGGCATCGGCACGGGCGCGCGCGCCGTGGAGTTCTGCGAGCATGTGCCGTTTCCCAAGGAGAACCTCTTCGCGGACCCCGACAACGCGGCGTACGAGAAGCTGGGCCTGGCGAAGAATGCCAGGCAGACCTTCTTCAGCCCGCGCACACCCTACGCCATCTTGGATCGGGTGCGCAAGGACGGAGCGAAGGATCTGCTCGACGCTCTCGGGAGATGGAAACCCTGGTAAGCGCGCCCCTCATCGAGATCTCCCTGCCCCCCTGGAGGGAGGGAAAAAAAGAAGAAGAGAAAAGGAAACACACAGAAAATCACACACACACGCACACACAAACACACACTGAGATGATCAGGACGCTGATCGGAACTCTGCTGTCGCTGCAGGCTGCCTCCCAAGTCTGATCAGGGGTTTCAGCAAGGCGGCGCCTTCGTGTTCAAGGGTTCTAAGTGCGTTTTCGGTCACAGAGATCCCGCGACCGGCGCACACGTCGACCTCAACAGGGTTCTCGACGTGGCGTTCAACACCAAGCGGCTTGTAAGGTCTGGATCAGTTGCATAGGAGACGCTGTGCGAAACGACATGAACGAGAGTCTCGCCCCGTGAATGAAGATCGAAGCACGCTTCGTCGGAAAGCGGAGTGGTACTGGTTCATGTCGGCGCAGCACGTCTGCCCGGCTCTATGCTACGGATCTGGCTGTCCGAACAAGGCTTTTCTTGGTCTACGTGTGCCCTTCCATCCAACCCGCACGCGCTGGGCGATGGCCTGTGGATCTCATCTTGTGCTATGTGTCGTCAAGCATTCCGCGGATCTTTCGGTAGGTGTCGGCCAGCTTACTGGCCGGCGAGTCCTTCCGCGAATGTGGTGATTTGGCCGCTCCGCTCCGCTCTTTGCCTCCGTTGCCGTCGTTTCGCTGCCGTTCTTCATTCTCCTTCTCCAAAGCACAGTTCATGATCGCGTTGACTCCACACCTCACTCCCGACGGCTTCTCCGACACTACGATTAAACGCCGGTCATCGGTGAGACGACTTGCATAATTTTTCGAGAAAGCGGCCATGAATCATATCGCACCGGCGGAGACAAGAGGGCACCAGATCCGGTGACTTCGCTCTGGGTGAAAGCGGATGGGTCTTTTCCGCTTCGCGGGGCGGGGCTCGCCCGGGTTCGCACCGGCTGCTGTGGCCCGTACGCGGACCACGGCTCCGCAGAACTTGCATTCCAAAACCTGGAGCACGTCCTTGCCCGGGCTCGAACCTTCGAACGGAAGAACCACGTAAGTGATCGTCAGCCATCCGCGGACCACGTCTTGCAAGACGTCAAACCCATCGCACCGGTGCTCTGGTTTCCCGCCTCGGCGCTCGCGGTCCAACCGTACAGCGCAAAGACGGCTGCGGCTTGAGACGCAGCGTCGCCTCCGGGCATCCCTGTGCACTGCCTCATCCGACCATAGAAGATGGCCATCACTTCGTCGTACGTTGGCGCCACGGATGGCGCTGCTGATGGAACCTTCTGCCCGCCAAGCACGGATGACGTCTCAGCGTCAGCGTCATCCGCAGCCAGCATGTCATCTATGGAGACGTCTGCCGAAGGGGACTGCTCTCCTCTCAGCGCCCGTTCCTCCGCCTGTTCCTCCGCAGCTACGCTTTCCGAAACCATCTTGACCAGAGACTCGGGTTGCACAACGACGTGAGCTTCCTCGAGCTTTGCTTCCGGTCGGGCCGCAAAGGCAGCCAGCCTTGCCTGGATCTGCGGGCGATTTGGGGGAGAAGCAAGAAGGTAAGACGAGAAGACGAGAAGATGAGAAGACGAGAAGGTAGATCAAGGCCGGGTACTTTCACAAACCTGACGAAGGCAGTCCGCGTCGGAAAGATACTGAAAGTCAAGGAAGCTCAGTGGACTCGGATCTTCCTTCCACGGGCAGATGCTCCGATGGCTCTCCGCTAGCAGCTGCTCCAAGCTTTCATCATATGGCTCCTTCATCGTCACTGGAGTGGGCCGCTTGTCAGCTGAGCTAAGTACTGCCAAAAAACAAAACCAACAACAACCACCACTAAACTTTGTTGAAGATCCCACCTGTTGCGCCGCACACGGTGCAGACGAGCGTGTCCCGACCCTGGCATCGCCAGCCGAAGCGTGCGCAGCGCAGTGGGCTCAGCGCGTCCGGCTTGGCGAACCACAGCGTCGCCTTGAAGCTCTGCGCACGGCTCAGAAAATCCCCATAATCCCATGGTCTGCATCCAGGCAGCGCTGAAGGTTTTGCGTTTCGTGTTGCGTTTGTGAGGACTTCATGTCAGAGGATCTCGGTCTTTTCGAAATCAGCGCGCATTCTGCCACTCACCTGATGCGGAGCGTGGCGCCAGAACACGCGTCACAATCTTATCCAGGTCGCGCAGTCGCGGCAAGGGCTTCGGAAGCGGTGCTGCTTCGCCGCTGTATTGCGGATTTTGCGGATTTGTGGAATTGCGTGAAGCATTGGTCACGTGAACAGGACTGGACGCCACAGAAGTACCTGACAAGCTTCTCAAGCGTGCTCAGCGCCCGATTCACATCGCCCTCCAAGACCGACGCCATGGCAGACAAGCCGGCGCCTCCAGCTCTGCTTCAAAAGGCGAGAAGCGCGCGAAAAGGCGGTCAACGGTTGGCATAAAGCGTACATCATATTCGATAAAAATTTATCGTTTCGATTTCCTTTTCCATAGACTTCTAGAAAAAATTCAGCAAAAGCTTGCTTGGTGATGGAAATTCTCTGAAAGTTGCTTTGGTTTGGGAAGGGAACGCAAACCAAACCAAGGAAGCAGCGAGAGCCACAGGGCCGTTCTCGGTCGATGGATCTCCTGAAGGCCCAGGAAGTTGGAGCGGCGTGTCCTTGAGCCTCACAGAAGTCACCATGCAGGCAGAGGGTCCGAGTCTCCCGCGCGTCGTCATTTTGGACCTGGACTACACGCTGTGGCCGACGAACGCCTTCGAGGAGGCGCAGGGGCCGTACGAGAGCACTGACGAGATCGGCGTCGCGAGGCAGCTCCGGTGCAATCGACTTGTGAGCTGCTATGATGGAGTGCCGCAGGCTCTCCAGTGGCTCACGGAGCAGGGCGTGGCCGTCGCGATCGCGTCCGCGACGCCGTCTGGACGGAACGCGCTGGGCCTGCTGACCGCCATGCAGCTGGTTCCCCCGCACATGGAGGATGAGTGGAGGAGCGGCCGCTTCTTTGTGTGCAAGCCGGGCGCGAAGTTTTTCCACCTGCAGAGGGCCCTCCAAGACGCAGACTGCAGTGCGGAAGAGGCGATTTTCTTTGACGACCTCAGCTACAACATCCACACCGCGACCCGGCTCGGCGTCTCGGCCGTGGAGATCGATAGGAGAGGAGGCTTCTCGCTGCCCGTTTTGCTGGCTGGGCTGGAGGACTGGCGCCGCTACCGCCAGCCATCGATCATGAGCTACTTTTTCAGCGGTGGCAGGAGCAGGACAACGGAACAGCAGGATGTGCGGGTGGACTCCGACGCTGAGCCGGACGCGGACCTTTCCGCAGACCAGCAAAGCGATGCCGTAAGTGCAGGTGGCCAGGAGAATAGCAATGCAGCGCTAAGGGAGCATAGGGAAGCGCGATCTGCCACGCGTGATGAATCCTCTGGAGCGTACAAGACGCGCGGCAAGAAGAAGTCCAAGGGGATGCGCAACATCGCCACGTACTTCTCCACAAATGCCTAGGTCCTGAGTGCCTCGCTTGAAGGCGGCTGGTACAGATAGCTAGGCCGCATCGCCCTCTCGAGGGCCCAGGAAAGTCTACAAAAGCTAAACCGTTGAGAAATCTTGTACGCATGCACCCATGCAGTCCCGAAGAACGCATTCCTCCTAGCTCCTTCCGGCTCACGCTCACGGAGGTCTTCCGCTGCACGTTGACACAGAATTCTTCGAGCCCGACCGCGGCTATCTACATTTTCATGGGGAGGATGTGGCATGTCGATGGTCGCACATCCCTCCCACAGCCTCGCTGTCTCCTCGCTGCACAAAGTGCAAAGCAGGCCACTATGTATATTCTATGCACACGATGTACCCTACGTACACTATCTACACTTCCGCCCTTCTCCAACCACCCATGTGATGCACCTTTTCCAAAAGAGGGGCGTTGTCTCCTCTGGACGCCACCGCTCGAGCTACTCTAGCCCACCGGCCATCTACTTAATTTAAACGAATCAACAAGACCTGCGCCGTTCTGTTCGATTGCATCAGTCATTCACTCCGCGGTCTTCTTCGCCGTCCGGTACAAGCCGCTCTGCTGCCTGCTCGCTCGGCTGCGTCCACGACGGAGATACTCCCAGTGTGTGCCCTTCGCTACGCTTTCTCCACATGGGCGCCGTTACTGCCATGAAGAAGGGCCGAACTCGGGGAACACCACGTGGGCCCCGACGCTCTGCGCTTTACGGTACGGACTGTGCACGACGCAATGCTATCATTCGCGATTCTCCCTTCCAAAGGCCTTCTCGAGCTCGTGGTCGATGTACGCGTTGATGGTGGCAAACAAGTAGAGGTAGACCCAGTTGTACGCATGCACCATGGTCCGTTGTTCTTGTGGGGGCTTCCGGCGCGGGCCAGCAAACTTGTCGTTCAGCGGACTTCTTGCAACTGCGGGATCGCGGTTGCCCTTGAATGGAAAAGGCGATGAGTAGGCACCAGCTGGTCTCGACGCTGCGCGTGCAGAGGGCAAGTTCTGCGGCGTTCAAGAACTCGGGAGAGTTTCTTTGGACCTTGAAGCGAGGATCAAATTCCGCAAACTGGTTTGCTTGTGGATCCATAACATGGCAGAACTGGGGTGCACGTAGTTTCCAATCCCGCGCAAGTTTGGCACGCATCAACGCACGTTTCGCATGATCGCGCCTCAAGTGGACCACTGGGACAAAAGCCTGGACCGATCGAGGCACCAATTGGACCACCAAGTAGACGGTTTGACTTTTCATCCAATGGAATCGACTGCATGCATTACGAAAGCGCCGGACCGCGGCAGAGTGGTATTCCATTGGCTCAGCGCTGGCGAACCCGGGGTCCTTTCCGCGCCCATTTTCAGCTTTCCCCTCCTTCCACTGGAGGAGTCTGCGATCAGCTGATTTCGCGCTCCATCCGCTCTAGCAACGTCGCATACCATAAGCAAGCAAAATGTGGCTTTTCAGTATCGAGCATCGAGCATCGAGCATCGAAATCGAGCATTGAGTTTTCCCTCCAAATCCCCTCAAAAAACAAAGCAAAAATCACTGCCACTTCCGCTGAGGCACGCGGCTGAGCCATGGCGACAGAGGCGGAGACCGAGCCCACGAGCGCGCCGCTCGGCAAGCCGGCCGATCTGGTCACCGAGCCCGTGGCGGAGCCAACCATCATGCGGGCGCGCGCGATGTCCTTCGTCGGGTGCGCATGAACTCCAGGCGCCGACGAGCGCTGCGCTTTGCGCTCCTTGTCTCATCTTTGGCTTCTTCTGCGGCACCGAAAGAGAGAGCCTGCACATCCTGCACATGGACTACAATGAAGCGCCCATCATCCACGCGTTTGTACTGCTCGAGAACCAGTTTGATATGGAGGTGCGAGGCCCAGGTTCTCCGCGGATTTTTTTTCCCGCTGCGCGGCAGTCCTGCACCCTCAGACGTTCTGTGCTCTTTCGTCGCCTCCGCCAGAGCGTGAAAAGGACCCTCCAGACCATTGCGGACACGTCACCGAGGTTTCGCAGCACCATTGCGCGCGACGAGAGGCGACACCTCCGCAGATACAATTGGATTCCATGCCCCGAGAAGGAGTCCATTCCAGATCAGGTCCTGCGCTACGCCCACGTGGGCCTTGACGGTTCCGTGAGGGAGCGTGACCATCCACCCCAGTTGGACATGTCCTTTGAGCGGGATGCGCGCAAGGCGGAGCGGCACAAAGCTCATTTCGTTGGCAGCATGATGAAGCGGTACGCAGCAGAGTCTCGCCCGCGCAAGGCCGGGCTTTCAGCTTTCCCTTCTTTCCTGTTCGCTTCGTCTTCGCTTCGTCTTCGTTTCGTCTTCGTCTTCGTTTCGTTTTCGTTTCGTTTCGTTTCGTTTCTCTTCTTCTGCATAGAGACTCACGTACTTCGCATATTGCACCACCCGAAGGCCCTTTCGGATGGGGAAGCCGCTCTGGGAGGTGTGGGTCATGGCCTACGAGGCGGATCCGGAGCGCCATGAGCTGATCTTCCGCTTGTCGCATTCCATCGGCGACGGGATCACCTTGGCCACCGTGCTCCTGTCTGTCGCGGAGTCGGACGGTGCAGCAGAGCCGGCACCGACGCCCAATCCGCCCCGCGCCGGGCTTTTGTCGCTGATCTGGGGAGGCATCACCGCGGTGTACATTCACATCTGCGCCTTTCTCAAGGTCGCGGCCTTGGTCATGTACCGCAACGACTCCCGGAGCGCGGTGCGGCCACCCGGCATTTTTGACCAGAGTCGCCAGGCTGCTCGGCAGTGCGTGGAACTCGCCGAGGCTGCGGGACAGGAGGTAGCTCCCACATGCCAAGCGCGCGCCCAGCATCCTTTGGCGGATCTCTCATGCTGTCCCACTGCTCTGGGTGCTAGGGCGATTCGCTCCTCGTGCCTGCTCAAGTCACGCCCTCGCCGTATGGCTTCGCGGAGAAGACGTTTCCTCTGGAGAGGATAAAGGACATCTGCAGTGCGGCTGGACGTCGCACTGGACGAAAGTACACGGTCAACGACGTCATCCAAGCCGCGCACTACGCCACGGTGCGGAGGTATCTGGAGACGCACGACCCGCCGCAGCGCTCGCTTTTGAGGAAGACCACGGGCCTGATCGTGATGAACACCAGGGCATTGGGAGGTACGTTGCTCAAGGCCGTGAAGTTCAACCCGCAGACACGAACGAAGCGAGACAAAGTGACGTCCCGCCGCCCCCTTCTTCCTGGCCTTGCGCGCGACCACAGGACTGCAGCAAGGTGGGTTCAGCAGGGATGCCCCGTGGGGAAACGAGATTGGCTACATCTTCCTCGACTACCGCCTGAGTGGCTCCACCGACGCGGCCTCCGCGCTGCGCTTGCTGGAGGCAGCTCGGCGCGACATGGCCTTCTTCAAGCGGTCGCCGGAACCGCACTTCATCGTGATGGTCAACCGGCTCCTGCGAAGGCTCGTCCCGACCGGCACGTTCCTCAACATCAATCGCTTCTTGGTGCGGAAGAATAGTATCATCCTCTCCAACCTCCGAGGCCCGCTGTTGCCCTTAAAGTTCGGCGGCAACCCCATCGTGAACGTCAGCAACTGCGTGTCGCCCATGATGCTGAGCTCGGCGCATTCTTTCTTCAGCTACAACGGCCACCTCACGTACTGCGTGTCGGCGGTCGCGCAAGTGATTTCAGATCCGAATGCTTTTGCGGAGCTCTTCGAGCAAGAGATCAACCTGCTGCATGACGCAGTTTCCAAGGTTGAAGAGTAGACAGAAGATAGATGCGAGCGCTGAGGAAGGGCTGCAAATGGACTGCACATTGTTTGGTGTTTGGGCTCCTTCTCCCTTCCTTCTCCCTTCCTTCTCCCTTCCTTCTCTCTTCCTTCTCCCTTCCTTCTCCCTTCCTTCTCCCTTCTCCCCCTTAACACCCACACCCACACACACACACACACACACACACCTCTGAACGAAATACCTTCTCTTAGACAAAGGTGATGAGTCCTCGCCGCCACCTTCTCCCAGAGGAAGCAGACTTGCTCCATTCACTGGAGCGCGTTTGTCACCAAGCCCGGCAACTGGACGCGACCAAGGATGGCTTAGAAGGACTCTCTGCAACCAAAGCGCTCGGCTTCCTGTCTAAGACGACGTAGGCCCCCCCCGCCCCCGTCGACCCTTCCGATCGACGAGACGGAAGGGGTCGTGTCTGCCTTGCTGCTCTAGCTGGGATTGGCAGCCGTTAGACAGTCTCGTGCCGTCCGTGTTGTATTTTCGTATAACAAAGCTTCAGAGTGATCGCGACAAATGTCTATCGCTCCCGAATGTCAAGCCGTGATTGGCCAGCCGCCGAAAACACCTACGAATGTCACAAGGCAGAAACGCCGCGGCTCTGGCCATTAGCGACGGCCTTCGACGGGGAGAGGGACGCCGCTGCAGACGTTGGCAGAGGCGCCTGGGGACACGCGAGGGCCATGGCGGACCAGCTGGCCAGTGGCTTGTCCACCACGTTGTTCCGAGGCACAGATGGCGTGCGGCCGGCCCAGACCACCACGACCATGGTCAGCTCGAGCAGCTCGGAGCCCAACGGCGCCACAGCGACGACGAGCAGCAATACCGAAGGAGATGCCCAGCGACATGGGTGGAGAAGATGGTCAAAGGTCTTCAGATACTTGATGCGCTTCGTGCCCGTCCAGGTGACGTTGAAGCTGTGGAGCGAAAAGGAAAGGCGGGAGGAAGAGGGGAGTCCACAGCAACCTTACGCGCCGCTCTTCTCGTATTCAGGTGCTGAACGACTTGCACTTTGCCATTGAGTACAAAGGTGGAAGCCAGCCCGAGGATCGGCTGCCGGTGCTGCACTGTCCGCGGCATCGCACGTTCTTGGCAGCTGTTGGCTTCTTCGACATCAGCGGCTTCACCTCGTGCAGCGATGCGTTGCTCAAGGAGGAGTACCAGCGCACGCACGCCCAGCTGGAGAACGTGCGGGGCTTGCGAAACAACCGATACGAGCAAATCGAGCGGGACAAGTATGGCGGCGCGGGGTCGCAGATGCTCACGATCAACCTCAACAAGGTCCTGACGCAGCTCATCGACCTCATCGTGACCTACTACGAAGGCGACATCATCAAGTTTGCCGGAGACGCGCTGATTGTGGCCTGGCCGGTCGATGAAGGAGACGAGAATGGTCTGGAGAAAGCGGCCCTCCGGGCATGCCTTTGTGCGCAAGAGGCCGTGGAGGAAGCGGCAATTCGGCTCACCAACTCCGATGACGCGGTGCTCCGTACGCTGGGCCTCAAGGTGGGCGTCGGCGCCAGTCGGGTGCTGGGAGGCTACGTAGGAGGCGTGAACGACCGCTACGAGTACTTCATCACGGGGGACTACGCTGATCAGGTGGCCAGCGCGGAGAAGGACGCCGGCA
Source organism: Pinguiococcus pyrenoidosus (assembly GCA_019677205.1). Taxonomy (NCBI): domain Eukaryota; class Pinguiophyceae; order Pinguiochrysidales; family Pinguiochrysidaceae; genus Pinguiococcus; species Pinguiococcus pyrenoidosus. The sequence goes on from JAAMXY010001026.1 coordinate 45,092, forward strand.
AGATTGGCAATGGAGAGGTCGTGCTGAGCCCGCGGGTCGCAGAGCTCATCCGGAATCTAGAGACAGAGGAACCTGATCGATACGTCCCTCTGCGGAGCAATTGGAGTGTGGAGAGTGCCAGCAGCACTGGCCAGACCGATTTCGAGGCGGGCAGATGCACCCGCCTGATGACGGAAGTGCTGGAGTCCGGGAATGAGCGGTTGATTTACTTGCGCTATGAAGAGCTGGGCCGCATGGATCGACAGGGAGGAGCGGAGCACGTGCCGCGAGATCGCTACCACGACTTCGCCAGCGTGATGCGAGGCTTCGTCCCCAAACCCTTGTCTCTGGCGGTCGATCAGGGAAAGCACAGCACGCCTGGGAACGTGCGGACCGTGTCCACTATCTTCATTCATCTCCTGGACCTGAAGATCCGCGTGTCTGACGACGACGGGGTGCTGGACGAGGCGAACGAAGCCTTGCGGAAAGTGCAGGAGACCGCGTACCACCGTGGCGGCGCGCTGCGGCAATTTTGCGTCGATGACAAAGGCACCGTCGCCATAGTGGTGATGGGCCTCCCACCGGCCAAGAACTGTGAGAACAATGCCGCGGCGGCGGTCACCGTCGCGATGGACTTGCTAGAGCAAAGACTACCCGTGAGCGTCGGCATCACCACGGGCCCTGCGTACTGCGGCGTCGTGGGCAACTCCAAGCGCTCCGAGTATGCCGTCGTGGGGCACGTGGTAAACATGAGCGCTCGACTCATGTCCCACGCAAACCGCAACCAGATCCTCGTGGACCAGGATACCATGCGAGCCGCAGAAGCAGTGATCTGCTTCGACAAGATAGACGAGATCAATGCAAAGGGCCATCGCGGAAAAGTGGCGGTGTACGAGCCGACCTCGCGCTGCCAAGATGTGTACAAGTCTGCCAGTGCCCACCTGGACGATTTGTACGGTAGACAGGCGGAACTTTTGGAGCTATTTCAGCGATCAGAGACGGCACAGCGCACGGGCCGCGGCTTTACCTGCTTCGTGGTGGGCGAGCGGGGCAGCGGAAAGACGTTCTTCTGCCAGCACCTCATGCGGCGGCTGACGACGTCCAATATGCTCCTCTTCTCATCGGCTGGCGACTCCGCCGAGCAATCGACGTCCTTCTACGCATGGCAGGAGATCCTCATGCTGCTGCTAAATCCCCTGCTGCAGGAGGCCCAACGTACGGACGAGCTGCTCTTCGGGTCAGAGAACACGGACAAGGACTCCTCCAACCAAGGCAACAGCTCCACGGGACCGACACTCACGGTCCGTGACATCCTGAAGTATCTCTCGAAATACGACAGCGAACAAGGGATCACGGCGATTCGGTTGCCGCCCATGCTGCCGTCGCAGCGGAACATCGCATCTGCACCGTCGTCCAGAGCGGATACGCCGGAGAGGAGTACGCCGGAGGCTTTCTCAGGCTCATCGACGCCCACTTCCGAATCGTACCGTACGCGACCAAGACCCAGACCGCTGGAGCGACGCCCTCAAAGCCACGCAGAGCTGCGGAGGCCTGACGCGAGAAGCACCGCGTCGTCCTGGTCGCCCAAGCGACGATCATCCCTGTCCAGGACGATGCTGCGGCAGCAGGGACACCAGGCGTCGCGGCAGAGTCAGGGCAGCGTGAACACGCTGGGTCTCACGGACGATTCGCACGATGGAGACTTCACAGAAAACATTCCCACGATGCACTTCCGGACCAACTTGACGGACACCACTCGCCGACCGCACTACCTGAGTCTACCGTCGTCGGTTAGTCCAATAGGAAGCGCACACGTGAATTTCACGTACTCGCCGGATCACGCCCACGAGCGCAGCCTCTTCTCCGGCTTCAGCGTGGAGCGGAAGACCACGCTGAGTAGGCTGTTCGAGCCAAGCGGCCAAAGCCTCTCTCGGAACACGATGACCCAGAAGCCCAGCGTCGAGTATGAGGTCAAGATGATCCAGAGCCGCAGCGATATGATTCCGCTGCTCAACATGATCCGGCCCATCGTGGCGTCAGACATCCGCACCACCATGGTGGATGTCGTGATCGAGCGCCAGATTGAGATGCTGGCGGTCATCCTGAAACGTCTGTTTCGGGCTCGTGCCCACGAGCACACCGGAGAAGACTTCGGCTACGACCGCTACCGCGCCTTCACTGTGTGGATCGACAACGCCGATCTGCTGGACTACTACTCCTGGTCGCTGCTGGTCCAGCTGCGAGGGCATCTGCCAGAGATGATTCTCATCTGCAGCCACCGCCCCATGGACCATCGCTCGCAGTACTTCTTCGCCAGAGAGCAGCTGGTGGCCACGTCGCAGCATCACTATCAGGCCAAGGAGGAAGAGGAGGGCATTCCAAGCCAGGAGCCTCGACGCCTGTCTCACGTGGAGCTCGGACTGATTCCGAAGGAGACATCCAGGGATGATGTCGGTCGCGTTCACACGCTGGAGATCGGCAACCTGCCCATCCGGAACATCTACGAGTTGGTGCACGGCAACTTCCACGTGCTCGAGGTGGACAACCAGCTGCTGGAGTTCTTGCACTGGCGCACGCGGGGGAATCCCAAGGAGATCATGGAGACGATGCACGAGCTGAAGGCGAAGGAGTTCATCGAGGTTGATGAGTACACGGGGCAGGTCGTGATCAAGAAAGTGCTCGAGATGCTGCCGCCCAACCTGGCGGCTTTTGGCATCCAAGAGCGCTTCGAGGAAATGTCGCTCCAGACGCGCCGCCTCCTGGAGGCCTGTAGCATCCTCGGTGAGAAGATCCGGCCTGACACATTGGCCGCCTTGTACGTGCCCTTCGTCGCCACCTTGGATGATCCCATCGGACGGCAGGGCGTGCCCAACCGCCGGTCGTCCTCGGATCTGTACTCCATGTCCCGGCGTCTGTCGTTGATCGAGCCGCCGACGATCCGAAGAGCGCGGCGAGACTCGCTGATGGAGGAAGAGGAAGAAGGAGAGGAGGAGGACGAGGACGAGCCTGAGAGGCACGCGGACTTCCAGCGCCGACTGCAAGAGCTGGAGGACAACGACTTCCTGAAGCGTGAAAAGGACGCCAACAACAAGCGATTCTACAGATTCGCCGACGCCAAGACATTGCAGGTCGTCTACAGCATGGTGCTCTACATGGAGAGGCTGAAGCTGCACAAAACCGCGGCCCAGTGGTACTTGGAGCACGGCGAGCGTGTGGAGGAGGAGACCGACGAGGAGAGGATGGTGAGGCTGGCCGAGCTGGCAAGGCACTGCCAGCATTGCGAAGAGTATCAAATGGCCTTCCGTAGCCTTGAGACCGCCGCGGAGATGGCCGTGTTGCTGTCCAGCAGGAGCAATGCCGCGACGTACGTCGACACCATGGACGCCCTGCTGACGTCGGATCACATGGACGCCATCTCCGGACAGGAGCGGGGATGTCGCGAGGCCAAGCTCTGCTTCCTCCGTGCTCAGATCAGTATGCTGGACAGAGACTGGAGCAGCGCGATATCCGCGCTAGACAACGTCATCGCTCGGCACAAGAAGCAGCGCCACAAAGCCGCTAGGCTCATTCCCAGTGGCCAAGCGAGGAAGATCCGGCGTTTCCTAGGCCTCGTAGGTTCGCTTTTCCCGACTTACTCCAGACACAACCTGTACGACAAGAGGCTGGCCAGTCTAGCACGGCACGCGCATGTCCTCATCAGCAGCATTCAGCGATACCTGCGCGTTAGAGAGAAGTACGAGGCTGAGCTGCAGTCACAGAACCAGCTGGCGGCCCGAGTCTCCCAGGACCCGTCCGACTTGAACTTCGGCTTCGAGCACGAGCGGCTCAGGTCCCCGAGGTCAAGAGGTGAGTACTTTCCCGGACAAAGAAAAGCATACCTGCATCAAAGCTTCTCACGAGCCTCGGTACGACTAGGCACCACGTCGATGATGGTGGGAGACCTTGCGCAATGGCGGATGTCATACTAGAGACGGATAACTTAGAATGCGAGAGACTAGATAAACCTAGAGCCATAAAGACAATGCTATCATAATGGCGTCCTACCGCCGAGGCAAGACGTCGCGACTCGCCAAAACACATGAGACTGACACCAGAGAGTGCACCTTCAAGGCAAAGGAGCGGCTAGCGGATTCGCAAGCGCAGCAGAGGGCTTTGTGCGTCGCCACACTTGACGAAGTCGACCAGAGGACGGCAAAGGCGCCAAGCAAAAGCCTTCACCTTCACCTTCACCTTCACCTTCACCTTCACCTTCACCTTCACCTTCACCTTCGCTGCTTCGCATCGTGTCTCCACATGTTCAGCACTCGACCAACGTTGATCCATCGACTACGTATGTACATCACTTGACCGATTCGTATGGAATACCACCGATCCTGCGGATAACCGCCACATGTCTCCTCCGCTCTTCACTTCCCCAAGAAGCACCCATGCTACCACGAGCATCAGGAAGGTCCCGACAAAGTGTCTGATCCGGTTGCTGGACACCGATCAGTGTCGAAACCTCCTGAACAACTTCGACGACGAGCTCGTTCCCAAGGGCGGAAGGGGAGGCAGGAGCCAACGGACGGTTTCCTTCCGATCAGCTGATTGGCCTGGGAAGCCAGAACATTGCCGCAGAGTCCTGCGTTCTGCGCCGCCAATGCATGTTTTGGAATTTCTTGAAGCAGTACCGACGAATCGTTGACCAAAAATTGGCGCCTGAAGTGCTGGGGTGGGACATGTGCTCCGACAAGTACCTCACGGAGCATCCCTGTGACAAGCCCTACGTGCCCAACGCCAGCGGCCTCTGCGAGCAGACCAGCGAGGCCGCCATCGCCAGCCATGGACCCTCTCGATACATCTTCATCACGAGCATGACTACACTAGCTGCGGCGTGTGCTGTCAAGGAGCTGCTGCATCTCCGCTGGCTGTGGCGAGAGAAGAAGGGCAGCAAGGGCTGGCGCAAGTGGCTGGCCATCCCAGCAGTGCAGACGCATCTCTGGACGTTTCTGACGGCGATCGTACTGACGATACAAGGGACAGACTGCATTGGCCTTGGTGGTCGATTGCCCTACGCTGTTGCCCACTTGCTGCTGGACACATCGACTTTCACGCTGATTGCAGCGTCGGTGCAGGTGCTCCTCAACTGGAACCTGTCACTGGTGGAGGCGTCCAAGCGCCATGCGCGCCAGAGGACCATTCGGATAGGAAAGTGGATCTTCCTTGGAGGGCTCTTTGTCGCGCTGACCGTATCACCGATCTTGGAGGTCGTCTTCGTGCCCAGCAATGCGGCTTTGGGCGTGTTCAACGGCAGGATCAGCGCCGTGAAGCTGAGCGTCATGGCCGCAGGTCTTCTGTCCATGGCCGCTTTGCTCTTTCATGCATCTTGGACGATACGAAAGCGGCTCCTATCGGCCAACCAGCTAAAGGGCGTCCCCAGCGTCAGCTTGACAACCAAAGTTGTACCCATGCAAGTGAAATCCAGTATGCGGCAGTCCTCAACATCGCAACCTCCGGCGATTCTAGCGTCGAATACAACGACGAATGCGACTACTGATGCAACGAAGAAGACCGGAACTCGTTCGACTTTCTCTGGCGTTGGGAGCAGCTCGGCCAGGAGTGTGCCTCGATCGCATCGCAGTGGTCCTCTGAAGCGCGCTGCGCAGAACGAGGGAGAAGACGAGATGCTTCGGCAGCTCTACAGATACACCTCTGTCCTGATGGCAGTCGCCGTCTTCGCGGGGGTTATCATGCTCAACTTTGCCTTTCAGTATGCGGCGCAGTGCTGGGTGTACTACGAGTCGCCGACACGGCAGCAGTGGTATGAGGTCGTCCCCGGCACCCAGGTTTTGGTTCTTTGTGCGTTCGTCGCGACCATGGGAAGGCGTCCCGTGCTTCGAGGGACGAACTTCGGATCGTCGACCCAGAAGACTAGCGACGTGAGAAGCCTAACGAGACCCCGAGGAGGAAAGGTTGATGTTCGATCCTCCTGAAGGTATGATTATTGGGGAACATAGCTCGGGGCAACAAAGCTCGGAGGAACATAGCTCGAAAGACTCACAGTCCAGGGAATGTTGCATGGCGAGGGAGTTCGTAGTCCTTTTTCCTCTTTGAGAAAGGTGGATACTGCAGATTTGGATTGAGCCCTGGATGAGCAGCGAGACTACAAGTGCCCTCGCGGCAGCGGCGGAGACAGGACCGGGAGGAAAAGTCGAAACGACGAGCTGATCTATCCGTCATCTTTTGCCAGCACCATGTCCAACATGAACTCCGCCGCCACATCCACTTGTCCCATCATCTTTCCCTGAAGCGAAGGCTTCAATGCTCGCTACATATCGTGACCAGGGCGTGGCCAACGATGACGACAAGAGCCCTCTCTCGACAACAAGAGAGCGAAGCAGAAGCAGACACAGAAGGCAAAGAAAGGAACGACGTCGACAGTTATGCTGCCTGTCAGCTGATCGATTTCGGAAGCAAGAAACGTTGAAGTGGAACGTTCTGCCTCGCGCGCCAACGCACCTCTCCTTCCTTCTGAAGAGGAGTCAATGGCTTCTTAGCGAGAAAGTGCGTGGAGGCGCCTTGGAGGTCCATGTGCTCCGACAAGTACCTCACGGAGCATCCCTGTGACAAGCCCTACGTGCCCAACGCCAGCGGCCTCTGCGAGCAGACCAGCGAGGCCGCCATCGCCAGCCATGGACCCTCTCGATACATCTTCATCACGAGCATGACTACACTGGCTGCGGCGTGTGCTGTCAAGGAGCTGCTGCATCTCCGCTGGCTGTGGCGGGAGAAGAAAGGCAGCAGCAGCAACTGGGCGCAGTGGCTGGCTATCCCAGCAGTGCAGAAGCATCTCTGGGCTCTTTTGGCGGCGATCCTTCTGACAATACATGGGACGGACTGCATGGGCCTTGGCGGCCGATTGCCGTACGGTCTGGTTCACCTGCTGCTGGATATGACTACGTTCGCGCTGATTGCCTCCGGAGTGCAGGTGCTCCTCAACTGGAACCTGTCACTGGTGGAGGCGTCCAAGCGCCATGCGCGCCAGAGGACCATCTGGATAGGAAAGTGGATCTTCCTTGGAGGGCTCTTTGTCGCGCTGAGTGTATCACCGATCTTAGAGGTCGTCTTCGTGCCCAGCAATGCGGCTTTGGGCGTGTTCAACGGCAGGATCAGTGCGGTGAAGCTGAGCGTCATGGCCGCAGGTCTTCTGTCCATGGCCGCTTTGCTCTTTCATGCATCTTGGACGATACGAAAGCGGCTCCTATCGGCCAACCAGCTAAAGGGCGTTCCCAGCGCCGGTTCGATGCCCAAAGTGACTCCCATCCAAGTCAAAGTTAGCAAGCGGCACTCGTTGACGTTGGAACCTCCGGGGACTCCAACGGCGAGAACAAGTACGCATGAGAATACGAAGCCCACGAAGAAGCCGGAAAGTCCTTCGGACGTTTCTTGCGTGGAGGGCAGCTCGGCCTCCAGCTTACCCCGGCCCCGTCGCAGTGGCCCCATGAAGACGGCGGGACCGAAGGAGTCAGAAGACGAGATGCTTCGGCAGCTCCGCAGATATACCTACGTGCTGATGACTGTCGCCGTCGTTGCGGCGATCCTCATGATCGAGTTTGCGGTTCGCTTCGCGACGGAGTGCTGGGTGTACTATGAGTCCCCGACGAGGCGGCAGTGGTTTGAGATCGTCCCCGGCACCCAGGTCCTGATTCTGTGCGCTTTCGTCGCGACCATGGGAAGGCGTCCCGTGCTTCGAGCGCCTAAATCCGCAACGCCGACCCAGAGGAAGAGCGACCTGAGGCTCCTGGCGCAGACCCAAGTGCGGAGGGCGACGGTTCAAGCGGCTCTTCTGCAAACATCTGGGCCCATCACACCGAGGGATGCGGTCGGGAGAGAGAGTGCTTAGGGTTCGTCCGTCATTGCCGTGTCAGCAACAACGGAGCCAGCCGTGCTTGTGGAGAGGCTAGCTGGAAGGCAGCATTTGCGTGTGATCGCGACAGCCGCAAGGCAGCATGGAAAGGAGGAAAGAAAGGCAGACATCGAGAGTGAAAGTGGTCCTCCACTTCATCCATTCCTGCCGTGTCTCACAAGCTGCTCAAACCCCCCTCCTCAACGCCACAACTCCTCGACGCCTCAGCTGCCCACCTCCTCTTCGACCACAGACATTGACCCCTGCTCCAACCCCCACCATGCCAGAAAACACTCCCAAAGCGCCACACGCGCGCTCGCAGGTCCCGGCCCGGACCAGCCGGACTTGTCATGGTGGTCCGCAACTTTCGGAGCAGTCCGGCTTCCTTCCCGTTCAAACGCCGGGCTTTGGGCTTTGGTCTCGCGCCGCCGCCGCCATGCGGGTGGACCTGAGTGGCAGCGCCGTGCTTGGCGCCGTGCTGCAGTACCTGGAAGCCGAGGGGCACTTCGGGGCCGCGCAGCTGCTGGAAGCGTCCTCGGGCGTGTCGCTGTGGAGGGACGCGTCGCGGGAGAGCTTGTTCTTGCGGACTCTGCTGCTGCAGGGGCGCTTCTCCGAGGCCCTGGAGCTTCTCAAGCCTCTGCAGGTGCATCTCCCAGACGACGAGGCCCAGGCCGTGGAGTTCGCCATGCGCCGCCAGGAGTTCTTGGAGACGTAAGTGCGCCAGGACGCGAAGATTCGCGGAGACGGAGCGACAGCTTCACCCTCTTTCCTGCCCGCAGCCTCGAGAGCAGAGCGGCGCTGGAGGACGGCAGCTGCTTGCTGATGCAGCTGCAGCTTCTGGAGCCCTTGTGTGACGCTGCCACGTTTCAGTCGCTGTGCTACCTGCTCACGTTGCCCCGCTTGAGGAACCACGCGGAGCTCCGGGACTGGAGTCCCTCGCGGGGTCGCCACGAGCTGTTTCTCGAGGTCTGGCCCAAGCTCTGCCACATCCTGGAACCTCGGCCGCAGGCCGGCAAGGTCGGCTTCGGTGGCGGCTTCGCCGATCTCCAGCACCTCTGTGCAATGGCCGTCGAGCTCCAGCATTTGCGCAAGCGGTTCCCCGACACGCTGCCGGCGCTGGGACCGGAGACGGTGCGGTCTGCTTTGCTGTGCTCCGAGTTTGATCCGGGCGCAGAGATCGACCTGGCGGACTGCGAGTCGCCAGCGACCGAGAACGCTGATGTGGGAAAACGTAGCACAAGCTTGTCGCCGGATGGTAAACGGCTGCGGGCGTCGAGTCCGGGGAGCGCGGCGCCGAAAGCACAGGCTGCGAACAGCCCATCGCCTGCCAAGGCGAAGCTATCCAGCTTCGCATTCCAAGGGGATGCGCAGGGACCCGGGAACCAGGGGATCCGTGGTGAGAATCTTGAAGAGATTCAGCGATCCGTGCAGCAGCTGGCCAGCAGCCTGCAGGAAGTCCTTCGGAACTCGTCAAAGACACTTCCCGAAGCCGGTAAGGCGTCGTTCGAAGTCTTGGTGCGCTCGGCGGATCCCGTTCGCAAGCCCGTGGCATGGGAAATACCAAAGGCACTTGAAGCAATCCCCTCGGAACCGCGTGTGAGAGGCGGAGCAGTTCCATTCGGCGCAAGGTCCGCTGGCGAGCAATCTGGCGTACTGGACGCACCTAGGTCCTCGATGGAGAGCCTTGAAGGCAAGAGCATTGATGAGATGAGCATTAGCGCCGCCGACATCTTCCGCGAGGACAGTATGCAAGCCATCCGATGCGTGGAGGTGTCTCCGTGCGGAAGCTATTTCGCAGTCGGCTCGAGCTCGAAGCATCTGCGAATCTGTCACATCACGGAGGCTGCGAGGCGGGAAGCTGATCGCCTGGAGCTTGCCTGGGAAGGCACGAGTATGCGCGGGGCGGATGAGCACATTTCCCTGGGAGGCCTGCATTGCCCGATCGTCTGTGAAAGGCAAGATCTGCACCGCGGGTCCATCTACGACGTCAGCTGGCACCCAGGGCTTCCGCTGCTGGCGACGTGCAGCAACGATAAAAGCGTCAAGGTGCTCAAGTTCGCCAACGACGACGCAGCAGATGAGGTGCGATGGCAGTACTGTAGCGAAGGGGACGACTTGGTCCTGGAGGGCCACTCGGGGACAGTGCGAACCGTCAGATGGCTGCACAGCATGGAGGTCGACGAGCGCACGGCGGCGGAGCCTTCGGCAAGCTCCGCCTACATTGCAAGCGGTGGAGCTGGGGACTGCGCCGTAAGAATCTGGGATGCGGGGGCGGGGCGGCTTTCGAGAATTCTACAGTACCATGAGAACGCGGTGACGGGACTTGAGCCGGTTCACTGCCCGACCATCCTGGCAAGTACGAGTCTTGATGGGACGGCAGTCCTCTGGGATCTGCGCCAGAGCGAGCCAATCCGAGTCCTTCGGCATGGGGCGACCGACGCTGTTCATGGCGTGACTTCCTTCGCGTGCGGACCTGAGGACACGCTTCCGAGGTTGGTCACGTGCACGCAAGCCGGCGTGCTGAACTTCTGGGACACGGCAAAGGGCACTCTCTTGGACACCCAGTCGATGCACACGGGAGAATCCCGATCGGTGGCGGTCTTCCCGCGAACCGGTCCAGAGGCTCGCCGCGGCAGCAAGCTGTTGCTATCCGCGGGCTTCGAGGGTCGCATTGGCTTGTGCAAGCTGGCAGGCGGCACCGTGAGGCCTTCTCTGGAGACGTGCAGGCACATCGTGTCGCAGTCATCGGGGCGGACGTTGCAAGTGAAATGGATACCGCAGGCTAGATTGGCCCCGAGCAGGAGGAAGAGCTCGATAGGAAGTTTTCTGAGCTGTGGAACCGACGGCATCGTCAGGATGTGGCGCATTTGGTGAAACGTATAAAGTCAAAAGCAAAAGGCAAATTGGTATCTGCTGCCACGGTACACGCTTCTTCCATGCGCCAGGTCGATCATGTGGATGAGGAGCGCACTCTGGCTTGGCTTGGCTTGGCTTGGCTTGGCTTGGCTCGGCTTGGCTTGGCTTGGCTTGGCTCGGCCTTGCTCTGCTTCGCGTTGCTCTGCTTCGCGTTGCTCTGCTTCGCGTTGCTCTGCTTCGCGTTGCTTCCAAAAAGTGGAGGTCCTGATTGAGTGTATGCCACGCGCAAACTGGCTCCTCGGAGAGACTACTTTTGACGTTGCGAACAGCTCTTTGCATCCACCATCACACAGCACAAAACGATGACTGACGTCCTCCATCCATTCTGCAGAAGAGCGGCGACGGTATCATCCCCAAATGAACGCGTGCAGTGCGAAAAGCAGAAAGAGAATGCCTCCGACAATGGAGACGGTCTTCTCAGATATCCTGGCGGCTAGAATTCGTCCCCCCACGACCTGTCGAGCCACCCAGCAAGCCGAACCATGAGCCGACAACCTTCCCGAGACTCGATATCATCACTTTGGTGCCCTTACCGCCAAGCCCGTGCACAGGCCATGACCGATTACGCCGCCGGCGGTGACTCCCAAGGGATCTTTGGCTGAGGCCAACGCGATGGTCGCAATCTGGGATCGATCGCCCCACTCAGCCAGGAACGTCAACGTGAAGCTCTGCGCGAAGATCTTCGACTGCTCGTCGAGCACGGACGCCTGCACAGCTGCTTTCTTCAGCTTCGCATCGTCCTCGGGATCGCGTAGGGACCCATCAGGACCCTGGTCCTTCTTGTGGATCAGCTCCTCTTCCACCTCCCGCAGCTCCTCCGAGGGACCTGAAGAGAGCTCCCGCGACTCGTACAGAAGCCGGACGCCAAAGTACAGGAACAGAATCGCCGACGCGAAGTGCGTGTACGCCCGCGGAAGCAGCGACGGAAGGGTGTATCCCACCTAGCAGCACGCTCATGAGCGATCAGCTTCATTCTGCGGCACGTCTTCGCCGAGCTTTGACCCAGCTTGTCTCACCATCGTGCTCAGGACGGTCATCAAGGCCAGGGCCGAAAGGGCGCCGGCGAAGACGAGCATGCGACTGTGCTTCATCGCCAGGACGGCCGCGATGAAGAAGGTCTTGTCCCCCAACTCGGTCACGATGATCATCGCCAGACTCTTGACAAAGGCGGGCACGAAGCCCAAGCCCACCACCTCCGGGATATGCTCCAACACGTCCTCGGCGACCTCTTCATGGGCTGCAAAACCCAAAAGATCAGCACCCGCCAGAAGCCCAAAGCGTACATCAACTACACTGCAGCATCGGAGGAGCCCTCGACACTCTCGCCTAAACCTCCACTGCGCCGACCGCTGCTCAGAAGTCCTAGTCACCGCTACGACCACGTACTCTCCTGGCCAGGCACCGCTTGCGGAGCCGCCTCGTCGGTCGCGAAGAGCGGACCAAGCGACTTTTGCGCGCCCAAAGCGAAGCCCTCCCACTCCTCCCACGAGATCTGTCCGCTTCCGTCCCTGTCCACCATCCGGAAGCCCGTCTGACTGCCGCCCACCGCGCTGAGCGCGACGAGCGGCCACAGCAGCGCGGCGCGGACGCTTCGCATGGTCCAAAAAGCGGCGCGCGGCGCGAGCGGCCCCCTACTGTACAGCGCAAGAGGCGCGCCCCGTCCTGCTGTGACAGGTGGAAGCCGTCCGGGCCGCAGACTGTGACAGATGGATCCGGACCCGAGACAGACTTCGAGTTCGAGCTTTGGACAGAGTACGAAACTGGGGTACCTGTACTCGAGTAGGAGGAGCCAGATACCTCACAAAGTACAGTACCCATTGGCCGACCGGACCGCAGGAGTCCGGGATCTGGTCCGGAATCGGACCCTGGTCCGGAGCTTCGCCCAACGACTCTGGACTCTTCGCCGCCGGACTTTGGGCCTCCCCGCGCCTGTGGCGCAGTCGCGAGATCGTGGCGGTCTCCTCAGACCGCAGAGGCTCCTCGCCGGAGGGAAGACTTGCTGCAAGAAGGGCACGGGAGTGCTTTCCGGGCGCCAGCATGGAGGAGCCATTGCTCTTGAGCAGGAACCCGTGGGTGCGGACGGTGGCCTTTGCCAATGCTGGCCGGCGACTGCGCCGCCTGGGCCCCAGAAGGAGGCAAGCCAAGGCGGTGAGCAAGGAGCAGCCGATTCCGGCGGAGAAACTGAGCATCGTCGCCAGTGAAAGAGTGGTGCCTGAAGACCAGGTCAAGCTGCCCAGCATTCTCGAGGGCGACGATGACCTCTCCGCCTCCTCTCTGGTGCATCTGGAGCTTCCCCTCCCAGGCAGCGTCATTGTGGAAGTGTGCAGCAATGATTTTGAGGTGCGAAGGGTGCTGATCGCGAACGGAAAATTCTTCTCGCTGTGCGCAAAGACGGTTGTATTTCATCACGGGCCCAGCGCGGCAGGGCCGTGGAAGTATGCGTCTCCACACGTGACGCTTCCTCCCGTGGACATGGCCACTGCCGAGACGCCCGTGACGTGCAGGTCTCGGTTCCTTCGCATAGACATCGTGGCCAACTTCGGCCACACGCGCGTGGTACGCCTGCCGCGATTCCGCCTCCTCGGCGTCCGCACGGAGCCGGCGCACCTGCGCCACCAGACCTCCACCTGGCGAAAGGACCTCGTGCCCGTAAATCGCCAGACGCAGCAGCATGCGACCGACTTTGACTACTTCTACCAGCGCGTCAAGGAGCTGAGTCCCTGCCGAGACCCTCATTGGCGAAGGAGCCGAGATCTGACCGCCGATGTGCCGCAGAACCTTGACGAGACTCTGAGCGAGCTGCCGGAGAGCCTTGACGAAAGCCTAACTACCGAAGCCGACGAAGAGGACGAAGAGGACGAAGAAGACGATGAAGACGATGAAGACCATGACGATGAAGACGATGAAGACGATGAAGACCGCCATCACCACCAGCAGCAGCAGCAGCAGCAGCAGCAGCAGCAGCAGCAGCAACGGCGGCGGCGGCGGCGGCGGCGGGAAGTCTCGTCGCTGGAGGCCTACAGGAGCCCCCGAAGTCGCTACATCAAAGGCTGCTACGACAGGACGATCTTGCCGGTGACGCTGGGCTTCCTTCATCAGCATCGCTACAACCGAGAGCTCAACCTGAATCGCTTCCTCATCGGCGATCGCGTGGCGGAAAGCATCGCCGCTGGGGGGCTCTGCATGGACGCCGTCAGAGCCCTGGTCTCCGTCAGCATGTCGGAGAATCGCCTCTCCGACGTCGCCGCGGCGACACTTCTGGATGCATTGCTGCCGAGCGCTGAGAACCTCGAGGAGCTGGACCTGTCGTCGAACAGCTGCGGGCGGGAGTCCCTGCGAGCGCTCGCGAGGGGCCTCGAGAAGACCAAGATTCTCTCCAAGCTCGACCTCGCGCAGAACAGACTAGGCCGCGCCAACCTCATCCCCTTCGCGGCGGCCGTCTGTGAGATGAAGGGCCTCAGGTGGCTCAGCTTGGCCGACAACCAACTGGAGCATCTCCACCACGGCGAAGCCATCAGTACGATCATCGCCAAGTCGTCGAGCCTCTGGAGCCTAGACGTCTCCTCCAACGCCCTGGGAGACGCCGTCGGTGTCATCGGCGAAGCCCTCGAGAGCAACAAGGCCCTCGAGACCCTGGATATCTCGTACAATCGTCTTCAGACTCGGGTCGGCGCCGAGCTCCCCCTGGACGCGTCCAGCAGCTCCTGGCTCGTGTTTTGTGAGGGCGTCGCGGAGTGCGCGAGCCTGACCCACTTGGACATCTCGCACAATTACCTGAGCGCCGAAGCCTGCGTCGCTCTCGGAGACGCGCTGAAGCAGAATCACACGTTGGTTGGCCTTCACGCTTTTGGGAACTACTGCAGCGTCACCGCCCTGGGATGCATCGTGCCCAAGATCTACCTCCATCGCGGGTACTACGTCGGCGGCATCGCGTTGCCGCCGGCGCACGTGGTGCGACGCGCCATGATCTGCAACTACCCCAGCAACAAGGGGCGCAACCAAGGTGGCGACTGCCCACTGTGTGCCGGCTTTGTAGAGCACCAGTTCGAGTTTGGCGGCTTCGGCTGCGAGCGGAGGCTGTCACAAGTGTGTCTGCACCTTGACATCGACGAGTACGACCCCTTCCCGATGGTGCTGCTCCCGGACGGACGCTTCGCGGCCAAGCGACTGGCGCCGCCCGGCCTGCGAGCCTACTGCTTCTCGGGCATCGGCGAAGACGGCCAGGTGGTGGTGCTGACCGCGCAGGACCAGAAGACCTATGATGTGGAGGACGCCAAGCCTTACTTCAACTTTGACGACCCGGTGGAGATGCAGGTCAAGCTGCATCCCTTGCCCGACGACTCCAAGCCCAAGGACGACGCTGGCCAAGACGGGACCAGGGAGGAAGACGGCGTTGACCCGCCTTCCGACGACGCGGACAGCGTGATGAGCGAGGAGCAGCAGAATGCCGTGGCCGTGGAGAAGACGCAGGCTGATGCCAATGCCATTCTGAACAAGCTTAATCCGCTGCGCGAGTCCAGAAGGCTCGTCAGGCTACCGAAGGAAATGAACGTGATTCACATCAGCAACGCCGGCGTCGAAGTCAGCGGCGGTCCGTATGTCGTGCGACCCGACATGGACGTCCTGATGTCCCTGAACCGCGGCGAGGGCGTGCCCAAGCGCGAGGACGACAAGGCAAGCTGGCAGCTCAGCAAGTCGGTGTTCAACGGGCGCAAGCGCGAGAGCGATCCTCGCGCGTTCCTGCACTCAGCAAAGTTCCTACACAAGGCGTTCGTGTGCGATTGCCGCAACATGCACCAGGCCTTCCTGAACTGGGAACCGCGCGACTTCCCCCGCGGCTTCACTTCCAGAGACCTCGAGAGCGCCTTCGAGAGCGCTTTCGAGGCGGCCAGCATCGTGTTCAGCCACTTCCTCATCTACTCGGAGAAGAACGGACAGCTGGGTCTCGACGGCGTGCAACGCCTGGAGAAGGTGTGCAACTTCTCCGCGGTTGGCTCCCACCGCCTCGAGGACGAGTTTCAGGAGGACACGAGCGGCGATGACAGCTCAAAGAGCAGAGGGGCGTCCAAGGGGCCCCGGAGCGACGAGGCGCTGACGCTGAACTTCTATGCCGTGAACTTCGACCCGCGGCGCAGTGACGATCAGCTTCGGGTCGTCAAGAATCAGGCGGACGCGCTCACCCGCTACGAGTTCATGGAGCTGCTGATGCGCTTCGCGGTGGAAGACTTCGACGCGCTCAACACTTCCGGCCAGAACCCCACCATCAAGAAGTGTGTCGAAGGCATTGCCGATCGCCTCCACCGCGCGAAGCGTATGGTCCACTCGGCGGATGCCTACCGTCGCCTTCGCGTGTACACGCCGGACGTGGACTCGGTCCTCCGCCACTACCGCCAGGATCTCTTCAAGGTGTTCCAGGCGTCCTGCGAGTCTGGCAAGAAGGAGCTGCGGAATCGCGACATGATGTCTCAGACCATGTGGCTCAGCTTCGTGTTCAGCTTTGGCCTGCACCGGCTGGACAAGAGCTTCAGGAGGGAGCGCCGCGCCGCCGAAGAGGCCGCGCAGATGAGTATGCCGCTGATGCTGACGCGGCGCGACGCGCGAGCCTGCTTCTTCCACAGCAAGATGCTCTACGCACAGGAGCTCCACACCCTCATGGTGAAGCACCTCAGCTTCACCGACTTCCTCGAAGCACTGGTGCGATTGGCGGACATGAGAACCGGGGCATACATCTACTTGCATCTCCCCAGCAGCTGCTCGTGCCCTTCGCTCTACGGAGACAGCGCGGGGAGCTGCCCGGCCTGTCAGAAGATGTATGAGTTCCTTACGGATAATTTCCCAGAGCCGGCCCAGTCGCTCGCGCGCATGATTCGCGAGAACATATGCTCTATCCAGTCCAAAGCGGTCGCCACGGCGAAGACGCTCGATCGTAAGGGGGTGCAAGCGCCTCTCGCCGCCCTACGCCTCCTGGAGGCGCAGTGGAAGGAGGACGTTGTCGCCGATGCGAACGTGCAGGACACCAAGCCCGAGGCGCCAAGCATTCCTCTCAAAAAGAGGAAGTCGCTGCACAACTTCAAGCGATCCACATCGGCCGTGGCGCTGGTAAGCCAGCCCTTGGGATCTGGAAATCACCAAGAAGGCCGCGGGGAAGACGCGGAAAAGCAGGCGGAAAAGCATGCGGAAGACGCGGAAGAGGGCGACGATGACGAGGATGATGGCGACGAAGAACAGGTGCAAGTCATTCTAGCCGACGAAGCTGACGCCCTTGCTGGCCAGTCCCGAAGCCCAAGCATCTCTGAAAGGGAATCGGGCGTAGAAGCAGACGCCATGGATACGCAGCGAAGAGCTCTGGAATTGCTTCCAGGGGTCAACCCTGGAGACCCCGGAGCTATGGGGATAGGCCTTGGCTCAGCCTTTTCCGACTTTGGGACCCTTAACGACGAAGCAAGTCGCAACGGTGTTTCTCCCGACCGCAACGACGACCCATTTGGTGACATTCCTCTGGTCGAGGAGGAAGGCTTCGAAGGTGACGATGACGATGACGCCGTTGCTTAGAATCACGACGACGAAGACGACGACGACAACGACGAAAGTTGTTGTTTGCTGAGGAATCCGCCAATCAAGCTTTTCCCTCACATGCGAGTCAAGTTGCCCAGTCGGGCCTCGGGACTTCAAAGGCCCAGTCCTCGCACGAATACTTCCAGGCATGGAGCCAGATGCCTCCGCTTCTCACGCCTCGATGATCAGTTCCAAAAGGAGCGTCCTCTGGATCCAGATCTGGCGAGGAGGATGTCTCAGCCGAATGCGCATCGGATCCGGTCGCCTTCGTTTCCTGGCAGGCTTGCCAGAGCTCTATGGCAGCACGCTCAAGATCGTTGCTCAGCCCGTCTGCACCCACGCCTTGCAGCCCCCGCTTCGAACGCGGATCGCCCCGCGCTATCGGTGAAGCCTGCTTCTCCTCTCCATCCTTGCGCTCCACTTGCTGCTCCACTTGCGGCTCCCCTTGCGGCTCCACTTGCGGCTTCCCTTGCGGCTCCACTTGCGGCTCCACTTGCGGCTTCACTTGCGGCTCCCCTCCATCGTTCTCGAGACTGGGAAACGGGTAATCACCGACATCAACCAGGTCTTCGATCCTCACAGTGTCGTGCTGAGGAGCTGTGAGATCTTCTGAGGGCGCTTTGCGACCATCAGGAAGGCCAAACGAGGTGCTTCCGCCGTAGCACGGATCATTGGCGATGGGATGACCTACGCACAAAGTGGACTCGTCAAACTTTTACGCTTTGGTGCACGTAGAGACCTCCTTCCAACGTACCAAGATGCTGGCAGTGCAGGCGAATCTGATGCGTTCTCCCCGTAAGGGGTCGCACTTCCACCACGGTGCTCTCGCCGTTGCCGGAGAGCTTCCTCAGCAGAGTCGTCGCGTCCTTCGCGTCCTTCGCACCGGCCACCGCAACCTCCCAGATGCCATCCTTGGGGCTTTGGCAGCGGAGTGGGGCGCTCACTTGAAGCCAGGTTTCTCCGTCTCTGACGACCTCCTCAGCCCTGGAGGCGGCCTCCGCGGAGGGGAAGTCGCCTCGCACCCTTGCCAGATAGCGCTTGTCGCACTCCCTGCCTCGAATTTGCTTGGCCACCTCGGCAGCGCGCTTGGAATCCATCGCGAAGACCACGAGCCCCGTCGTGAGGCGGTCGAGGCGGTGGCACAGGTGTATCTTGGTGTTCAACCGCTGCTCCAACATCACTTTCAGCGAGTTCATGTGATAGCCGCCGCAAGCGTGAACGGGAAGAGGAGCCGGCTTGCTCACGCAGGCCAGTGACCCTTGTACGCCGCACACGCGGATCCTCTCCGCGGACACTGGTGGCTCATGCCGATGCATCATGTGACTGAGGCGATCGTGTTCCTACGGAACAACAACAACAACAACAACAACAACAACAACAACAAGAAGAAGGAGATGATCAGCATTTCTTGTGGCTGAACTCTCTCTCTGTCTCCAAACTCTCTCTTTCTCTACCCTATTTGCACTGCTACCTGAAATGGTCGTTCAGGCGCAACCTTCTCGCCATTGATGCGGATCAGCCCGCTTGAGAGGGCCCTCTCGAAGTAGTCCGGCGCCTTCCCGCGGCCGAACTCGTCCTCGAGAACCTCCAGCACTGGGCGGCCGAACCACCTCTGCTTGGCGAAGGTGGCGAAGGTGTATACGTACGGCGCCAGCAGCAGCGCCCTGCCCCGGCGGCGCCAGACCGGCGGCGCCATGCGCGGTTGGTTCAGCTCCACGCGCTTGCGTTTTCCCATTTTTCGCGGAATTTAGCGAGTTCCGGACTCTGTCCAGTGGTTGCGCTGCTTTGCTACAGCCCGGTAAGGCCTGGAACAATCGCCAGCGGAACGGCGAGAGCCCCATGAGCGACGCCTTGGTGCCGGAGGGCACGCCTCCGGCCTACACGGCGGCTAGCCCGGCGCTGAGTCTCCGGCTGCATGCCTTGACGAGCGGCGGGGGCCGCGCGGCCACGCTGTGGCTGCCACATGGCGAAGTGGCGACGCCGGTGTTCATGCCGGTGGGCACCAAGGGCAGCATCAAGGCGCTGAGTCCTCGCCAGCTGGAGGGGTTACCCTCTGGAGGGCCTCGACTGATCCTAGGCAACACGTACCACCTGGCGCTGCAGCCCAGCACGGAGCTGCTGCGCGACTTCGGCGGCCTCCACCGCTTCATGCATTGGGAGAGGAACCTGCTCACGGACAGCGGCGGCTTCCAGATGGTCAGCCTCTGCGACCTCATGGGCGTGGACGAGCAGGGCGTGACGTTCCGGAGCCCCTACGACCCCAGCTCGGAGATGCAGCTGCGGCCGGAGGACTCCATCCGCCACCAGAACCACATCGGGGCGGACATCATCATGCAGCTGGACGACGTGGTGAGCTCCGTCAGCGACGACCAGGCGCGCTTCGAAGAGGCCTGCGACCGCTCGGTGCGCTGGCTGGATCGCTGCATTGAGGCGCACCAGCGAAAGCAGGAGCAGAGCTTGTTCGCCATCATCCAGGGGGGCCTGGACGTGGCTCCAGGGGGCATGCGCGAGCGGTGCCTGCGCGACATGATCGCGAGGGATTTGCCCGGCTACGCGATCGGAGGCCTGGCGGGCGGGGAGGACAAGGACGAGTTCTGGAGGGTGGTGCACTACTGCGCCCAGCGCCTGCCGTCGGACAAGCCGCGGTATCTCATGGGGGTTGGCTACCCGCTGGACCTCGTGGTCTGCGTCGGCCTCGGCGTGGACATGTTTGACTGCGTCTACCCCACGCGGACGGCGCGATTCGGCGTGGCGCTGGTGGATGGGCCCTCGGGGCATCTGAAGCTGAAGTGGAACCAGTGCGCGAAGAAGCTGGAGCCCGTCCAGAAAGGCTGCGAGTGTCCTTGCTGCCTCAACTACACGCAGGCGTTTCTTCATCAATCCTTCAAATGGGATCCCTCACTAGGTAAAGACACACTCTGCGTGGTCAAGTGACGTCGCCTCCCTCCCGTGTCCCCGTGGCTTCCAATGTAACGTTGCGATGGTCTCTGCAGCTGGGCAGATCCTCACGCAGCACAACATCTCGTACATGATGTCCCTGTGCCGCCGGATGCGGAACGCGATCATGGCCGACGAGTGGACGCCGTTTGTGCGTCGGTACATGGCCACGTACTATGCGGACCAGTCGGTACCGAAGTGGGTCGTGGACGCCCTTCGCGCCGGCAAGGTGGAGCTTGACATCGCAAAGACGGTGGATCTGAAGGAAGCCGAGCTTCGCCCAAGCTCAGCGCCGCAGGAAGTGGAGAGCAAGACGTCTACCAAGAGATCTCGGGGTGGAGATGAGGGAGACGCAGTCGCAGACAACGAAAAACGCAGGCGTAAGAATGAAGAAGAAAGCGAGCAGGTAGCTGCATGCAAAGACGAAGACGAAGACGAAGATGAAGACGAAGACGAGGACGAGGACAAAGGCTCACGGGAAGAGGGCCCGCCTCCCGCGAGATAGCATCAGCAAGCATCAGCAACAATAGCCTTCTTAGGGTGTCTTCTGCGCTGTGGGGTATCATTCCAACTACAGAGGGTATCCAAGGGGCTCCCCGAGGCCACTAGTCGGTCTGCACATCCTTGTGGTAGCCCGAGGCGAGGGAGAAGTGGCCCCCGGCGCGGTGCCGGTGCAGATAGTTCCACGCAACTCGCTCCATGGCGCTCCCGTCAACGTCCAGCGCATCGAGGCCCGGGAAGGGGCTCTTCGGGTGCTTCGTCGAGCCAATGCTCATCATGATGGCGTGCTCCCGGGAGAAGATGGGCCGCGTGAAGCTGGGAATGGCGCTGCAGAAGTCTCCGAAGAACTTGGCGACCGGCAGCGGCAGGTCCAGCAGGTTGTTCTGCAGCCCGGTCACGTCGTAGACGTACTCGGCACATTCCCGCAGGGTGTACTCGTCTGGCCCCACCAGCTCGTAGGTCATGCCGGGGGCCCTTCGCTTGCCGAGGGCAGCCGTGATCGCGCGCGCAACGTCGCCGACGTACACGGGCTGCACAAGCGCTTCTCCGCCGCTGACAATCGGGGTGAAAGGATAGTACGCCGTGCCGGAGAAGTAGTTCAGGAAGGTGTCCTCCACCCCGAACATGATCGCCGGGCGCACCACGGTCGCCTCGGGGAACTCCTCCCGCACGGAGACCTCCCCGGCCGCCTTGCTGCGCGCCCAGCGGGACTCGGACTCGGCGTCTTGGTTCAACGCCGAGACGTGGATGAAGCGCTCCACCTGCTCCTCCTTGGCGATGCGCGCGATGGTGGCCGGGATGTGGTCGTTCACGTCCTCGAAGCTGAAGTTCACGCGGGACGCCAAGAGTTGCTTCGTCTCGTACTGCTTGCCGATGACGCTGATGACGCAGTCGGCGCCGATGATCGCCCGGCGGATGCTGTCCTCGTCCCGCGCGTGGTAGTACGGCATCGCCACCTGGCCCAGATCGAACATGGGCTTCAGGAAGCGGTACTCCATCTCGTCGCCGCGGTTGGGCAGAATGCAGATGTGGCCTTGCTTGCCCAGCTCATTGGCAACATAGCGCCCCAGGAAGCCGCCCGCGCCGAACAGCACCACGCGCTTGCCGCTCACGGAGCTGCGGCCACCGCGTCCACCCCGCGTGACCTTGAGGACCTTCGGCTCCGGCGTGTCGTGAAGCAAGCGTGACGCCT
>JAAMXY010001026.1:67090-105626 GCA_019677205.1 Pinguiococcus pyrenoidosus
TGGCAACTCAGGATCTTAAGCAGGAGCTTTGCGAGGAAATTCGTAGCGACGCACCGATAGCAAGGTGCTTCGGCGAAGGGGCAGCTTCCGCAGCATGGTGGGCACCGGTGATGACCCGAAGAGGAGCAGAGAGACCCGACCGCGGCGCGCACAAAGAAGGGGGAGAGACGAGGGCACTTCCTTCACGCCGCGCACTTTTAATTTTGTATACTACGTTATTTTAATAAAATATGTTATGAAATCATCGACTATGAAAATACAATATTATAAAAATTTTACATTTAATATATTTATATATTTGAAATTTACTTAAATGAACAATCTTTACGATACTTGCTGATAATATATATATATCACTCAACGGATAGAGTACCTGCCAGGGTACTCTTGTTTTCGCGGGGCCTTCGGGTACCCTTGTATGGGGGTTCTGAGGAGTGTATCCCTCGTTCAAAGCAGCAAATCATCCAAGATTTCAAAAGACGCCCGCAGAGCTTCGAGGATTGGGCAAGGATGGCTCCCCGTTCTCCAGTAATATATGTTATATCATAATAATATTTCAAATATTCAGAATCTTCGACGAATCCTTTTCGCTCTAGGACAGATCTGTAAGAACACTTTCTGGAGGGGGAGAAAGCTGACAGGCTAGCAATTCAAACCGATACCACAATCCGTGCGAGAATTTCCGACAGTGTTTCGCAACCATGCCCATATATGGCCACGTGACTTCCAAAATTGTGCGCACTCATTGGCTCACGCTGGAAGAGCTGCGCAACTACCAATCGCTGTGGCCGATGCGATTCGCGAGATATGCTTCCTGCGCAATGACAGGTACAGGAGTGGCGCGCAGCAGAAGATGGGCTGCGTGCGGTTAGCACACGCCGAGCATTCTGCCGCGCCGTATGCCTGAGGGGAGCCCGCGAGTTCACGGAGCGCGCCCTTAGCCTGTGAGTCTCGCGTCATCTCGCGCTTCGCTAGACGCAAGGGTGAGTTGGCGGCTCGCGCAAGGCCTGTGGCGCGTCTCGAAGTTCAAACAGACGAGGAAGTGGGGCCTCTCGAGCATCGTTAGGAATCTCTGCGAAGAAGTTTGTCCACACCGCTTGTGCTTCCGACCAAAAGACCGCAACGACGCCCTCTCACGGGGCAAGGCCATCCTGTGGCGTCGAGGCGCCAGCGGCGGCCACAGATGGCCCTACCGTCAGAGAGACGAGGGGCGCAGCGAGGGCGCCGAACTTGTCGGATTTGGGACCTTTGCTCGGGCCGGAGCGGTCGTTTGCGCAACCTTAAGGGCCCTCTCGAGCGTATGAGACGCATGGCGGCAGAGGAGAGGGGCCGAGAGGCCTTGCGTGGTGGCTAGAGGAGCAGAGGGCGAAAGATGCAGGTGGACGCGCGTGATGTATCTTTCTGGGGAGAAGGGAGCGCCCCAAAGCTTCTGCGAAGCATGCCAAGTGTGGTCGAGAATGGCGGCTCTTCAAGCCACGAGCGGATGCGTAGCAGCAGCTTCCTCTCCCGGTTCCTGATGAAGAAGCCACGCGTCGGTGCTCACCTCGTTCCGTTGCGTGCGCTTAGGTGGCCGACTTATCAAGGATGGATACCACAAGCACGGATGCTTCTGCGGCCGCGGAAGGGAGCGCGGCGAACGCGGACGCGAGTGTCAAGATCGGGCTCATCAGCTCCGAGGGCGACCGCTTCGAGGTCTCTCTGGAGGTTGCCAAGATGAGCGAACTGGTGAAGACCATGATCGACGACGACGCGGACGACGACGAGCAGCAGGAGATTCCTCTTCCCAACGTCAAGTCCGACACGCTCGGGAACGTGATTGAGTACTGCAAGCACTATCAAGAGGAGCCGATGGACGAGATCGAGAAGCCGCTGAAGAGCGCGGACATGAGGGAAGTCGTGCAGGAGTGGTATGCGACCTTCATGAATCGCGACCAGGAGGCGCTCTTCGACTTGATTCTCGCGGCGAACTACATGGACATCAAGTCCTTGTTGGATCTGACGTGTGCAACAGTAGCGAGCATGATCAAGGGGAAGACGCCTGAGGAGATCCGGAAGTGCTTCAACATCGTGAACGACTTCACTCCGGAGGAAGAGGCGCAGGTCAGGGAAGAGAACAAATGGTGCGAGGAGGTTTAGGGCCAGTGAGATGTTTACATATCAGAGCTCACTGCGGGAGTGGTGAAGCTTTTGTGAAAGCTGCGGAAAGGTCCGGGGCGCACAAGGGTGCTCCTGAACGCCGGTGTACACGGGTTTTGATCGCAAGCTGCCGAGGCATCCTGGTAGCTTCGACGCCTGGTTCTCGGGCTGGCACCCTGCGCCCGCCGCGATTGGCAGCAGCTGCGACAAGCGCGAAGTATTGACTCCCACGGGACAGAAACAGTCAAACGCCAAATCATCTTTTCCTCCTCGGGCCTTCCACAGGCCCCTTCCCCAAAGGTTTTGCCGCGCTTCTGAAAAGCTCGCCAAGATCTTCTGCCCTATCGCACCTACTTCTTGTTCGCGGTTGACCCCGACTTGGAAAATTGGTCGTCCCCGCCGTAGGAGTTCGCCTCGTTGAAGCGCTGGAAGTAGTGCGTCTTGCACAGCAGAGTCGTCCCCGCAAAGGTGAAGTTGTTGAGCGACAAGGAGCACCCACAATCCTCGCACTTGAAGCAGCCTGCCACCGAGACACAATCTCAGCGGCCAGTTCATCAACGCCCGCAGTGCGCATGGCCTTGGCCTACCTCGGTGCAGCACTTTGCCATCCAGATTGACCTTGGGGTCCGCGGTGTACACGCTCTTTCCGCACTTCCAGCACTTCGGCGTTGCCGTCGGTGTCCAGCGCGACTTGGCCTTGGGCGTGGACGCGGGCGACACCGCGCTCTGGACAGGAGTGGGATCAGCCACCGGCTCCGGCTCCGGCGTCGGCTCCGCTTCGGGCTCCGCTTCGGGTTCCGCTTCGGGCTCCGCTTCGGGCTCCGCTTCGGGTTCCGTAACGGCCTCGGCCTCGGGCTCGGCTGCCGGCTGGGGCTCGGCTTCGGCCTCGGCCTCGACCTCCGCCTCGGCTTCGGGCTCCGGTTGCGCCTCGGGGGCGGCGTCCTCGGCTGCGGGCTCGGTGGTCACCGGTGCCTCCGCCTCGGCCTCGGCCTCGGGAGCCTGCAAGCTGTCTTCTGGGGCAGAAGCGAAAGGAGCGGCGGGCGTTTCCTGAAGAAGGGATGGACTGGCCTCGGGCGTCACGTTGAGTACATCGGTAGTCGCCATGCTGCAGCTGTTGCCTGCGCTGGATACGCTCGCGATGCTGTTGGCCACCGAGCAAGGGCGCGAGAACTGCGGCGGAAGGCAGGAATGGACATCAGTCACTTTCGAGACGGTGTCACCCTGGTCTGGGTTCCACTCGTATCTATTTTCGCCATCCTATTCGGCCGTAGCAGATTCGCACATTGCTGTGATCCAGAGAAGCTTTTCTGCAAGCTCCCTGATTGGCGTGTTGCCAATCATCGAAGTTTTTCTGACCATGCGAAGTGTAGCTTCAACGAATCCTCGAACACACTACCGCGCTGATCATTGGTGCATCCGTCTTCCATCCAGACACTTTGACGTGTCACCAGGTGGGGGACCGGCGCACTCCTTGTCCCAACAATCCACGACACTTCTGCGCCTTCCTCTCTCTCTCCGTTTCTCTGTCTCTGTCTTTGTCTTTGTCTTTGTCTTTGTCACTGTCTTTGTCTTTGTCACTGTCTTTGTCTTTGACTCTTTGTCACTCTCTCTCTCTCTCTCTCTCTCTCTCTCTCTCTCTCTGCGTCTGGAAGTGTGTGTTTGTGTGTGTGTGTATATCTCTCTGTGTCTAGAAGTGTGTGTTTGTGTGTGTGTATCTCTCTCTGCCGATCATGCGGTCTCTCCGGTCCTCCTGTCCGTTGCTTCCTTCTTGTCTTGATCGAAGCGGATTCTCCCGCCAAAACTTCCATTCGTACATCAACAGCAGCGCTTCTGTCGCGCCTTGGGTTTCGGCCCCCAGCCCGCCTTCTTCTGCGCCGAAGTCTCTCACCTTCTGGTCGCCGCCATAGCAGTTGGTGGTGTGGAAGCGCTCGAAGTAGTGCGTCTTGCAGAGCAGCGTGCTGCCTTGCAAGGTGTAGCTCTGCAGAGTCAGCTTGCCCTTGCAGTCCTCACACCTGAAGACCAGCCAACCAAATGCGATGAGACACGAGCAACCCGCCGGCCTCCGCGCCACGCGCATTCTTCAGGCGTACTTGAAGCAGACGGGACAGATGAGCTTGTTCTGGATGGAGACCTGCCCAGCCGAGACAGCAACTCCGTGTAAGTCTGCGGCCCTGCAACTCTGCCAGTGCCCCTGCAGTCAACCTTGTGGTCGGCAGCGTACAGCCGCGTGTCGCACTTCCAACAGCGACTGCTCGCGGGAGGCGACGGGCTAGAAAGCGCTGCCGCTCCGGCGGGCTCCAGAGGGCCCACGGCCGGCTTCTCCGTGCCTGGTTGAATGGTTTCCATGCTGTCCGAGAACGTTCCAAAACTGCACCCCTCCTCCACGGCGTCGCAGCGATGACCTGGATACCTATGTGCGCGCGCTTGCTAGAAGAGCTCCGGAGCTGCGAGATTGACCAACGGATGCCGGGGAGGGCTCGGAGACAACGCTGCAGAGAGGCGCCGTCCGCTTCTCGCAACTCCATGCGAAGATCGCGCTAGCATTTCGCTTTTCGCTCTTCGTGCTCCGCGGAACCAGGCCGTACATTAGCGGGGATCAGGCTGCTATTCGGGAAGTAACGGAGCAGGGGATACGTCCACTGGGATCCCCAGCATCACGCCGCGGTCTTCGGGGGGCGTAGTATGCGTACGGGACGGATTGTGACACATGGAGAACACGCGCTGTAACGCAACGTCTGTTTGGCTGCAGTTGCGCAGGCCTAAAGCTTGACCAAGGTGTCGATGCCCGACATCCCTCTCCTCATCCAACCACATCCCGGGAACCGGCAATTCACAATCACGAATCCTACTCCCCCGCGAAGGCTCGTCACTTTACGCCTCCCAAGCTTCCGAATCGCTATCCCAACTCCGCCAAAGGATGGGACCCCCATGTGCCCCGGCCGCCGGCGCTTCTCTCCAGCCATACGGCAGCGCAGAAAGAAGGCGATCTGCCAGGAGACCTGTAGTCGCTGCGTACAACGGCGGCCGAAGCCGCGTCTCTGGGACACTCTCTCTCCCTGTCGCTCCAGTCAGTTTCTTATCCGCTTTGCCGATGCGTAAGACGCGCATACTTGGAGTGTATTCTTGAATTGGAGCTGTGGAACGTCGCGGTGACCAGGCCTCTTGACAATCACACACAATGCTTCTCATCCTCACGACGAAAGAAGGCTACGGGCAGCAAAAGAACCCCCATCAATCAGGGGCGGCAGTGCGTCTCTCTCCTGCTCTGTTCACAAATACCTACCCCCGGTTATTGCTGGAGACGTAAGATGTACGTCTTGCGTGACTTGGATCACGAGTCACAAACTCACGAATCGCAAATCACAAATCACAAATCACAAATCACAAATCACAAAGTACCGCCGAAACCAAGAGAAGCTGAATGCTAATACTAATACTACGCCCCGTTTCGTCCGGAGGGCTCCGATGGCCTGCCAGAGTCACCATGAGCGTTTCCGTTGTGCCTCGGGAGCTGTGTATGCTCGGCATTTCGGGTGGAGCAGCCCAAGCAAAACGGGTGGAACGCTGGCTATACGACCCTTCCGCAAGCCATTCGACGCCGCCTCGCCGCTCGTCCGCCAATCACCGCACACGAGGAGCAAGTAAAACCTCGTCAGCAGCTTTCACAGCAGTGCAGAAGCGGACTTCAAACTGCTTTGCAACCTCTCCCCAAGACGCGAGACTGTCGTCGGACATCCGCGGGGTCTCCCTCGCGCGCGGACCGGAACTCGAACTTTGTGAAGGGTTTGCAGCGTAGCACTCGCCCAGCGTCTGCATCGCATTCGCTACGCAAGGATCGCATGGCGGCCTTGTTAGTGTAGTCGGGCGTCCCGACACGTTTCGGTGGCAGCCAAACCCTCTCTCTGTTTCTCTCTCTTTCAATCTCTGAATCCCGCGATTCGCGAGACGCTGTACAGCGCAAAGATGGCGGTTTCCAACTTCATGGTCGGCGTCATCCTGAACCTCGCTGGTGCGTCGCTCAAGTCCTGGCTCCCCCCTTCGTGCCTTCGGGAAGAGGCGTAACCCTATTCTGTACTCCCTCGCTCAGGAAGCATCTGCATCAACCTCGGCAACAACTTGATGAGCCTGGGCCACCAGGACAGCAACGCGCGGCACTCGCGGCGAATCTCTCCGGGCGGAGGCGAAGACAAGGGTGAAGAGCAGGTGCTGCCAGAAGACGGAGACCTCGCCGAGGTACGGTACCTCAACAAGCGACGCATCATGTGGCAAGGTCTTGATTCTTACAGTTCCTCGACACAGGTGGAGCGCCTTCTGCACGCTGGCCACGGCAACCTGGCCGAGCTGGAGATCTCGAAGGAGATGGAGGAGCTGGGAAAGAAGCTGCTGGAAGAGGTGGAGGAGGTGGGCAAGACCGCGGCGCGTCGCCTGTCCAAATCCTTCGGTACGAAAGCGAATTGCCGCTCAGCAGAGCCTTTCTGCTTTGTACGCGGCTCACCAGTTGTCCGATGTTGCCTTTGAAAGAATCCGCGCAGGGCATGTTCGCAAGATACTCCAAGACGGACGCCAAGGTTCGCTTGTGCGTGATCGTCGATGGGATGCACGAGGGAAGCCTCACCAATGCTTCCCAGGATGACGACAGCCAAAGCCGACCCACTTCTGGACGCCGCACAATTGAGAAGGAGGCCCCGGAACCCTCTCCGGTGGCTAAAGACGGAGGCAGTAGGGACAAAAGCAAAGTGGCCCCAGTAGACACGATGCGGCTGGAGCCGCTGGTCAGAAGCCCCATAAGTGATACCCACTTACCACCGCTGAGTCCTCCCACCGCCCCCGCCGCCGCCGCCGCCGCCGCCGCTGCCGCTTCCAACACCAAAGGCCAGCGCCCAAAGGTGCGTAGCACAAGCAGATGCCCTCACAAGTACAGTCCTTCCTCCGAACAAATTCCCCATTGCATGACTGATCTGCTGGCGTCTTTCTCTATGTCTAGCGGAAGATGATTCCCACAATCATTTCCAGTCGCTTGATTGAAGACGTTCTTACGCCGAAAGGCGGCTCGCCAGCGCCCTTCCGAGATCCCCGCACCGGTCGCCCAATCGCAATCGATGATGTGGGCCAGATCGGACAGCAGGCCTTGACGCGAAAGTCCGCGGAGGCGGAAAAGCCTCACGCCAAGCACGACAGAGCAAAGCAGCATTCCAAGACGTGGCTGTTGGGTATGTCTATGAGGCGCTCACCTTCCAACATGGCTTCTGACACTACGCTCTTGGACCAGGCACTTGCATCTTTGTGTGCGGCAGTCTGCTCAACTTCTGGTCGTTCGGCTACGCCCCACAGTCAACGCTGGCGAGCCTGGAGTCCAGCCAGTTCGTCGCGAACGTGATCTTTTCTCGGGTCATCCTCGGCGCCAAGATCACCACGTAAGAGTCTTGGCAGCCTTGGTGGAAAGGCACAACGCGCTTCTAAAGAAGATGATGCTCTGTAGGCAACAGATTCTGGGAACCGCAATGCTCGTGGTCGGCTGCACCACCGTGGTGATCAGCAGCAGGCAAACCACTGTGGAGTACACGGCGAACGACCTCATGCTGCTCTACACTCGGGTAAGACAGAGAAGGCATGCGTCGGCGTCGTTCTGCTGACCGCGACCGTGCCTGACCTAAGGCTTTCTCGCTGCGCAGATTCCCTACATCGTCTTTCTCTGCATGGCCATGGTGCTGCTTGTGGGCTCCCGCTTGATGTACAATAAGTACTCAAAGGCGGTGGCGGAAGGGAGAAACCTGCCGAAGACCAACGCCGTCCTGCCCATCTCGTACTGCGTCTTCAGCGCCATAATCGGTAGGAGCTGACGATGCTTGGTGCCATTGGTGCCTTCACTGCTTCGCCCCTTTCCCTAACACGCACGCGCAAAAACCCCGTGGCTGCTCAACCAAAAGGGACGCAGCAGTTTCTTTTCGCAAAATGCCTCTCCGAGCTCCTAAGACTGACGCTGGAAGGGGAGAATCAAATGCTGAACCCGTTCACGTACTTCTGCCTCGTGATGTGGATCGTTACGGCGACGTACTGGGTGTACCGCATGAACGATGCCTTGAAGAAGTTCCGAGGCGAGTTCATCATCCCAGTGCTGCAGGTGAGCTCCGCTGGACATCTTGCTTTGGGCGGAACAAGAACCTCACGCGGGGCTGGACCACTTCGTCCAGGTCCACTTCACGGTGATTGCAATCATCAGCGGTGGAATCTACTTCGAGGAACTGATTGGCTTGCCGGGCCTTTGCTGCCCCGGATACACGGGCTTCTTCAGCGGGGTGCGTAGCTCAGAAACTGGCAGCAGCAAGCCAGTCCTTCCGGCGGGGGCTGACCGCCCGGTGCGCAGGTCTTGGTGGTCTTCGGGGGCATTTACATGCTGGCCCCGCCAGACACGAAGAAGCACGACGCTGACATACAAACGAAGATCAAGGAGCATTCCATCACGTTCGAGAGGCCACGCAAGTCGCTGTCGGACAACAGCCTTCTCAACCGCAGCAAATGAGCCCTGCAGGAGCGTGGGTCCAGAGGGGACGGAGATGATCAAAACAAAGCTTTCGTTCCAGCAAAGCTCGGCTACCGCACCAGAGTGCGCAACGTCCGACTGATGGTTCTTTCTCCGAGGGTCGTCACGATTCGGCTGGCCATTTCTTGAGCTTCGGGCCGATCGAGCACCTTCCTTGCGACGCCAATCAGGCCCTCCTGCTTCACTCCCGGCGAGGTGACGACCT
This sequence comes from Pinguiococcus pyrenoidosus, assembly GCA_019677205.1. Classification (NCBI taxonomy): domain Eukaryota; class Pinguiophyceae; order Pinguiochrysidales; family Pinguiochrysidaceae; genus Pinguiococcus; species Pinguiococcus pyrenoidosus. The sequence continues at coordinate 75,973 of JAAMXY010001026.1, forward strand.
TGCGCAGGATCCGCACGGTGATTGCCGTGGCTTCCGGATCCTTGATGTACTGAAGGACCGGGTCGTTCTTGTGTACCTTCGCGTCGCTCACGCGCTCCAAGGATTCTATGGCGGAATCAAGAACGGCAATGCTCAGAGACTGCCCCAGCGACCGCGTCAGCGTCTCCGACGCGAGGTTGGGGAACGACGCAGCGGAGTTGGCACTCATCCCCGGCGTCACGCGAGTGTACGATGGGGAGCCACGCCCATCCTTCGTACTGTCCCCCTCGGGCGCCTTCTGCCCGGGCGCGGGGGGCCGGGGGAAGAATCCCGGACCTTCCTGCACTCGCCGCGCCACGGCCTCCCGGACATCCGAAACCGCCTGCAAGACCGGGCTTCGGCCATTGCCCTGCAAAGGAACATGGGAGGAAGAGGGGGTGGAAGAGGGAAACCATAAGCTGCTTGTCAAATCATGCGGTATGCACAAGTCGGGCTTACCAGTCCTGTCGTGAGAGCGCTCGGGCCCTTCTCCAAAGTGGACACGCCAAGAACGTCCAGAGTGTCCACGATCTGCGGCTCCAGCAGATTCAGTAGCGTCGCGCCATCCTTCGAGAACGCGTAATCCACCAGCAGATCCGCCGCCTGGATGACGTCGTAGTCAGAGCCATCCTCCGCGGTCCCGATGAGCTGATCCAGGCGGCTCCAATTCAGCTGGGGTTCGCCGCCCTTGCCGTCCACGATGATGAGTTGCCGCAGAGCTCCTTGCAGCTGAGGCGTCGGATCGCTCAGGAGCTTCCCGCTGATGTACGGGTACGCCCGGTTGATGATGCGGAACTCCGGGTCCACTTGGATGGCCACCCCCTCCAAGACGCCGAGGCATCGGATAATCGCAATGTAGAAGGGTGGCAGGGAGAAGGGGAAGCGATACATGACGTCTCCGAGCTTGTTGATGACGTTCTTGAAGTTGAGCTCCCCGACGGACGCCCCCAGCACATCAGGCAAGACATTCTCCAGCGCCACGACGATCGGCGAGGCGTCAATGTCTTCCGGAATGAAGCCCATCCTTCTGTACAGCAGGGCAAGGGCCTCGAAGTCGCGGTTCACCAGATGGACGACAGCTTCAATGATGGAGTATCTCTGGAATCGCTCCGCGTAACTGACCATTCCGAAGTCGAGGTAGCACAACTTGCCGTCCGGCGTGGCCAGCAGGTTTCCCGCATGAGGATCTGCGTGGAAGAAGCCCGTGTCGAGGATCTGCCGCAGGCTGCACTGCACGAGGGTCTCGATGAGCGGATCGCTGTCGATCCCCTGCGCGGCCAGCTTCTCCTTGTCCACGAGGCGGGTGCCCTCGACCCACTCCATGGTCAGCACCTTGGACGTCGTGTAGTCTGGGTACACACGAGGGACGAAGACATCCGGGAGACCAGCGTAGAGCTCCGCAAACCGCGCGGCGTTCGACGCCTCTGCGCGGTAGTCGATCTCTCTGAAGATGAGCTCCCCGAAGTCGTCGATCACGCCGACCAGGTCGATGTCGCGATCCAGCGCCTTCAGCGCATTGGTGACCACGCCCGCGTACCAACGCAGGATGAACAGGTCCAACTTGATGATGTCTTCACAGTTGGGCCGCTGGATCTTCACGGCGACCAGCGCTCCGTTCGCACGCAGCCGGGCCTTGTACACTTGGCCAATACTCGCCGCGGCCACCGGCCGCGGCTCCACGAGCTCAAACACCTCCTGGAAGTCCTTACCCGTCTCCCGCTTGAACTGCTCGAAGGCCACCGCCTCCGGGAAGGGTGGAACCTGATCCTGCAGCTTCTGCAGCTCCTTCAGGTACAGCGAGGGGAGCAGGTCGGGCCGGGAGGCCAGCGCCTGGCCCGCCTTGATGATCGCGGGTCCGAAGCCCGACAGAATGTTCAGGAGCTGCGTGGCGCGCTCCGGCCGGCGAGCCTCCTCTTTGCCCGTGGCCAGGTCGGCGGCGATGTTGGCGAAGAACCACGTGAGCGGCACGAGCAGCTCCACATTCCGGAACAGCCACCGAAGCGGCTGCTGATACAGCTTCTCCTCGGCAGCATACGGGTCATACGCCACCTCCGGCTCCGCCACCTGAAACTCCAAGGAGCGGATGATGTCCGGCGACGCCGCCTTCTGCCCCGTGAGGATCAGCTCCGTCTCCAGAATGTCCTCGAGGCGCTGGCGCGCCCTGCGAAGGCGGCCACTGCCCCCATCTGCCAGCAGGTCTTCCGGAGAGGTGGCGACGCTCCGCGCGAGGCCGGAGACCCGCGAAGCGCGTACAGCGGGAGAGCTGAAGGGACTGCAGCTCTGGATCTGCAGCGCCACCCACGCCAGAATCAGCGCCAAAGAGCCTCGGCTCTGCATCTGGCACTTCTCAGAGGACCAGCGCTACGAAGCAGACGGCTTTGCGGCCGATTGGAGCTGGACGAGCGAAGCAATCCAGCCTCTTCCGCCTGATTCAACCGCTTCGTCGGCCACCTCAGCCACGCGCCGAGGCTGCGTACGCACGCGGACGCTCTCCACGCAGAGCGCCGCAACTCCTCCGAGTACAGAAAAGCGCGGAGACGCGCTGGTCACGGCCGGAAATCCGAGGTTTCGTGCGTGAGAGACGGAAGATGTCGGAGGAAAAGCGGCAGAGAAATGGCGCGAAATCGGGTCTCCGAAGGATTTCGGTTTCCGTTCTCGTGGCCACATGCTTCGGCAGGCGGTTTCGGAAGGCCGCAACCGGCCTGATGTTCAGGTGACGAGAGATCTGGAATGACGACTGCCCCCACAATGACTGGGATGCAAGCGAGCTGGGCAGCCAATGAACGAGAGGGAGAGTTGTGGATCTTTGCAGAGCTCCGCATGTTTAATGCGCACCCATGATCTCTATTCGAGTATCCTACGCGCCCGTAACAGCCCGTTTGGCGCGTTTGTGTCGACGGCGCACAGTTAAGGGCGCCGGCGCAGCGTCTCTCGCGTCCACACGCCACGCCAGAGAAGGCCCCGGGCGCACCGCAAGCACCGCGTGGAGGACCAGCTCAAGACGCCTCTTCCGCAAGCGACCGCCATCTCGGGCGTGGAAACGACCAGAATTCAGCTTGGTTTCGTTGGCCACGGCCGCCTCGCCGGTCTCAGTTGACGCGCGCGCGCGCGTAGCGACGCCGGCGCGGTCCATGCGATGTTGACGAACTTCAGAAAGTTCTTCGGCCGCAGCGCGGAGCCGGAGTTCGCGCAGAGCGACACCACAGATCCGGCGGATGCGGCCAAGGAGGAGGAGCGCCTGGAGCAAGAGCGGCGTCTCGGCAAGCAGATCACGGCCGCAGCGGAGGAGGCCAGCCAGCTCTTGTCCAGGCTCATCCGAGAGGTGCGCAACGACTTTCGGAGGGCGCCAGCCGCCGATGGGCCTTCAAACCCGGCGTATCCTACTCGGTATCGCTCGAGCTCCGAGCTGGTCCAGCTGCTAGCCGGTGGCGCCGTGCAGGATGAGGCCCCTTCCGCCGTGGACGCGGCCGGCGAGGAGCCCCCTCGCAACCCTCTGCAGCGCCTCATGCAGCATCGGCGGCGAAGCTTCTTTGCAAGGAAGTGCAGCGATGCGCCGGGCAACCTCGCCGCCCACCTGCTCAGCTGCGTCCGGATCTTGCGCCTCATCGAGCTGGAGAAAGCCGCGGACTTGACCCTCAATGCGCCGGAGGTCCAGGAGGCCCAGGCCCGATCGGTGGGGCCGACCACGGTGGATGCGTGCCAGGTCATAGAGGCGCTCGTGGAGCAGTTCTGCGCCGACGTTAGCGGGGCGAACACGGAGCAGCTTCGGCAGCACTTGCGCACGCTCGCCACGCTGAGCTGCGAACGGTATCCGAGAGAAGCGATGCACATTCAGAAGACGGCGGCGACGATCCTGAAGATGATGGCGCGAAGCCGCATCTTCAACAGGACGACCGTTTGGTTCATGCACGAGAGCCTCATCGTGAATGAAATGGTGTCCGCCACCCGGGTCCTTGTCCGGCGAGTCGAGGCCTCAACTGCCGAAACCAGCCGGAGCGCCCAAGACGTGCCCGTCGATCTGGTGGAGCAGCTTGTCATGTCGCCTGCTGCTGCCGAGGAGTCCGGCTGCTGGATCACGGCTCTCGATGCGCTGACCACCATCTGCACGGAGAGCGCCGAGTACGATGCAGCTCTTTTGCACGATCTCCATGACGCAGATGGGTACGATCTTATCAATTTCATCGTGAGGGAGTCTTCACCAGAGCATTCCGACGGAGGGCTGCGCCTTCTGGCAGCCCTCTGCTGCACAAAGGACATGGGGAGCGGCTCTTCGGCCACGCCCGATGCTGCCCAAGCGGCCGCCGACCCGCATCGGCGCGGGAAAGCGATGAACCAGCAGGCCTTGAAGATGCTGCAAGGCCTGCTCGTTGAAGCGCTGACGGCCCGCAAGGATGAGGTCGCTGGGAAAGGGCGCGTCCTGGGCTTTGATGAGAAGGTTGGCGCGTTGGCGAGGGGAGGCTTCCAGAGGGACGATCTCTTCTCCGCAGCGGAGATGCTCGCACGCTTGGCTACGGTGCAAGCGGTGGGTGACCTGGCGGCCTCTTTCCGCAGCATGGGAGGTGGGGCCGAGGCATACCTGTCCCTCCTCCTGGACTCCATGCTGCAGATATACAGCTCCAATCCCCTCAACTACGAGCTGCTCGAGGGCGAGTACTCGTTCATGAGTCTTCTCCTCGTCGCGATGCCGCTCTTCCGCAGCGAAGACCTGCGCGTGATGACACTCAAGGCTTTGGAGTTCATCGGCACCGTGCGCCCCGAGACGCCGCCGAGCATCGCGCTGCGAGGAGCGTGTGCAACGCTGGCCGCTTGTGCCCGGGAGGCGCTCGATGCGTGCCGCGAGGCGGACGGCAGAAAAATCGCGCCGGTCATGGACTGCCTCGAGGCCGTCCTGTCCTCGTTGGACAAGCTTCTGCAGTTCGATGGGAACTTCGGCGCTACCCTCATCGAGGAGTGCTCGATCCTTGAAGATTTTTGTGGACCCCTGCTGCGCGAACTAGGTGCACAAGAGGAGGAAGAGAGTAGCTCTGCGGCCGCGAGGAAGGTGGACTCCTCGATCACGGAGCGGTTGTGCTGCGTAGTTTGCGGGCTTCTGACCACGCTCATTGGGTCGTGCCCAGAGAGCGCCCAACGGATCCGGTCCGCCAAGGTGACCACGGCTCTACACCGCATCATCGAGGCCTCCTGCAGTCCCTCGGCGGGTTCGCCAGGCCGCGTCGCCGACGACATCTCCAGGTCAGCAGCAGCGGCCCTGCGGGTGCTGAACATGTCGGCTCGAGTCGGACTCCCAGGCCTTCGACAAGATATCGAGTTTCTGAACGGCATGCTGAGAAAGGCGTCCGTCTGGAAGAGCGACGGCCCCAGCGACCTTGTGCTCGCAGCAGGGAGCAAGACGATCATCATCCGGGGCTTGAAAGCTATGCTTCGCACCAATCCGGCAGCGCCTGGCTTGTGGAGGAAGTATTCCGGATTCGAGGCCGTGGTCCACTTCGTCTTCGTACCCCTTGACGGCGCCTTCGAGCTCGGGAACGGCAAGGAGCAAGACGAGGCGGTTGTCGAGGCCCAGCTCGGCCTCTTCACCGCTGCCGTCGAGCTGCTGGTCATCGCCATGCAAACGGACCCGACGCGGATCGCACCTGGATCGTTCCTCGGTGGAGAAGGGGGCCTCGGCTTTGGCAACTCCGCGGACAAGTCCGTGGTGCTGGACGACGCGGCCAAGTCGCCGGGGAGGACGAACGTCGAGAAAGGGGAGTACGAGCACGGCCTCGCTGTGCCTTGCTGCACGGTGGACACAACCAACCGGCGATATCTGCGCAGCACCATTGGATATGAGCTCCTGACCTCCTGTGTGCTGAATTCAAAGGTGCTGCTGCATCCCGTGACGGTTGGCAGAGCAGCGTCCGCGCTCTTCATGCTCATCACGCTCTCCGTCGAGCGGGAGCAGCTGCCAACCGCGGTGGGGGACACGCGTGCGTACGGAAGGCCCGAGAAGGTCTCGTCCGTCTCCAGAGGCAGCTCGTACGACTCCAGTCGGAACTCGCGTCGCTTGGACATCCAGAGGGATGTGGCCACCCAGCCTTCGCGAGTGAGTCTTGCGAATCCAGAAGCTGCCCTGGTGGTTCTGGACTGCATTCCGCACATGACCCCGGAGTACGCTCGCCGCTCCCTGTGGGGTTTGCAAGAGCTGGTCGTGCGGGGCGGCCTGCCGGCGGAGCGCGCAGCCGTCTCCTCGGGATGGGTTCGCCACACCTTCCGGCGGCTCTGGCACCTCGCGGATCCCCAACTGGGGAGCGTGGATGAAGAGGAAGCCGAAGGCGCAGCGGTGTCTACGCAAGAGCGCGCGCTTCTCGCGCATTCCCTTCTGGCGTTCCTCCGAGTGCTCTGCACGCATGGGATCTCGTCGCACGACTGGGTCGCCGTTTTGCAGTGCGCGGGGGCTCAGCTTGCGCTGAACGCCACGACGACGCCTCCGATGGCGTTGCTAAGCCCCACGACGGACGATCCGAGCAGGCGGAGCTTCCAGTATCTGCGAGGCTCGTCGACGCCGCTGGGGCACTGGCTGCAGCTGAACCTTCGGGTGGCTCGCCAGGAGGAAGCCCTTCCCATGGATTGGGATGATTCGCTCAGTAGCTGTCAGAAGCGCGCCGAGTGGGCGAGGTTTGAGGAGCCGTTCCTCGATTCGCGCCGAGTTGCCGCCTGTCAAGGGGAGCCGTCCGTGCCCTACATTCGTGTCGGATCCCTTGAAGTCCCGCAAGCTGCGGACGGTCTGGAGCAAGCTCTGTTGGAGAAGGCGCTCGTGGAGCGTCGGCACCGTGGCCCTGGCAGCAAGATGCCGGCAGTCTCCGGCGGGACCCGATTTGCGGCTTACCTCGAGGCGTTGGCGTCGCTGGGCGCCCGTCACGTGTTCACGCCGGATGTCAGCAGAGCGCTTCCGCCGACCCCGCTATCGCTTAGTTCGGCCGGAAGCTTGAAGGTGTGCACGGGGCCGGTGTCGGACAAGGTGGAGACCTCCTCGGAGGACAGAGCCTCCGAGCGGCTGTCCGTCGAAGGAATGATCGCGAGCTTCAACCAGCAGCTGGATCTGGATCAGCTGCTCTCCGAGTGCGACGTTGACTCGGAGCAAGGGCAAGAGCTCGGCCTCGGGCTTGGGTCCGTGGTAGCCGTGCCCCGGCCTCCGCGGCAGGCCGAGGATCTCCTGGAGAAGACAAGCATGACGCTCGCGGCTGCTTCGACCTGCTTCCCGAGCGCATCGGGCTACAGCATCAGCGTCTGGTTTCGGTTCGATGTGGAAGGGGATGCACGGTCTCCAGGCCTGACTCTGAAGACCATGGGATCGGATCGCGCGCGCGAGGATGCTAGTTCCAACCGGTCCACGGGTACGTATGCTCGCAAGCCTCCAGAGAAGCGCCGAAGGCTGCTTTGGCTGGCGAGCCTCTGCTCCTCGGAGCACTTTCGACCCCTTACGCAGTGGTACTTCGATCCGGACCAGAGCACGTTCGAGCTGAAAGCGGGAGACTCAAAGGGAAGGGTCACCTTCAGTCTGGATAGTGCGCTCGCTGCGGGCGAATGGCATCACGCCATGCTAAGTCACAGTCGAGGCAAGCGGGTAATGGGCATCGGGAACGAGGACGTGGCCGTGCTCTTCGTGAATGGCCTCGAGATTGCGTCTGAGCAGATCCCAAATGTCAGCTTCACTCCCGAAGGTGCGGGTGCGGCGGGGGTGGCGCTGATGATGGGTGTGCCACCTCCTGAGGCCATCGGGGCGCCGGACGTCTGCCAGAGCTCGTCCCCGCTCTGGCATCTTGGACCCGTCTTGGTCCTCGATGAGCCGGTCGAGAGGCTCTCGGCCCTCGCCATCAGCCTCCGTGGCCCCGCGTATTCCGGCAACTTCGAAGGCAATAAGCCTGAGAATGCGGCAGCAAGATCAGCAGATACGTCCGCAATGCTCCACCGGATTCACCACGGGATCAAGCATCGGCCCATGGCACCTGCTCCGCTGAATCGGAATGAGCTTATCCACCGAGTACGAGTGCTCTCGGGATCCCACAGCGGGGATGAGATCCTGTCTCAGGCCGACAGTAAGGAGGATCCCGCACTGGACTGGCAAGCCCGGGTGCTTTCGGGGAGTGCAGACCTGATCGGCAGCATGGAGAATGAGGATCTCGCAGATCAAGCGCCGGATCCTCTGGTCCTGGAGTGGGAACGGGAGACGTCCGTCGAGGCGTCGCCACCCGGCGTCCTAACGAAGGCCAGGAGTCTCTCGTCTCACCTGAACGAGAGAGGCCTCGACGCGCTTCCCCTCCCGGAGGGGGAGGGCGCTGCGCAGGCCAGTGAAATTCGGTGGAAAGACGTCTTGTCGCATCGACTTCCCAGCGAGAGGATTCGAATGTCGCTTCATGCGAACTGTATGGTGGGAGGTGTCCTCCCTCCCCAAGCGAGAAAAGCTTCGCTGGAGAGCTGGCTAGCAGACGCCTCCAAGGCTCCCCTTCCTGTTCCCCTGCATCTCTTGAGATCGGGGGAAGCGCACAATCTTCCGCACACGGGTGGCATCCTGAGCACCGGTAAGGCGCGCCCCCACGGAGATGCCTTTCCAGAGCTTCGCGCTTCGTGGTGCGCCGCCGTCGAGGGCAGCGGGGTCCCTGCCGTTGCCGTCTACGGCCCGGGAGACTCCGTCGTCCCCAGCTACCGGCTCGAGGACGCAGTGGGGGGCTTCGGAGGCATCGAGAGTATTCTTCCCTTGCTGCAGGCCGCCGACGATGAGCCATCCTTGGTGGGAGCGATCTCCCTCATCGCGAGCCTCTCTGCGGGCGTGGTGGAAGCCAAGGAATTCCTGCTTTCTCGGCACGGATACGAAGTCATTGCCTTCATGCTGTCGCGGAAGATTGACGCCGAGCTGCAGCGACGACTGGACAACGCGGATTCGGCGCTGGAAAAGTGCACGGGCTTCTACGCGTCCTCGCCCCTGGTCATGAGGGCGCTCCTTCCCTTGGCCGTCAGCGGCTCCGAAGGGCTGCATGCGCACAAACTGGAGATGCGGTCGGGGGCAGGCGCTGACGTCGATGCCTCAACCACCGAGAAAGTGATGTGGATGGGCGTTCGGTGGCGCTTTTGCGACGACTTCACCGAGCTCAGCAAAAGGGTCGTGAGCAACGACATCGTCATCGATCCGGACTGCGTGCAGAGCCTCCTCCTCAATCACCAGCTGTGGGGCTTGTCGGAGCAGGCCCAGTTGGCATACTGCCCGCTGTTTGCAACGCTCCGCAGGCTCATCGGACCGCTCAACTGCAACGGAGACTTCAATGCCCTGCGGCTGGCATATCAGACGGAGATCACGAGGTGGCTTCTCCAGATGATGACGGAGACAGATCTTGTCAACTCCAGCATCGCCACGGCCGAGCAGGTGGGCGAGCAGGGGGCTCACCAGGGCAGCTTCATCGTCTCCTGCGCCATGCTCCTGTACGAGTTGATGCTGCGGTGCAGCGTGTTCCAAACTCTCCCGCTTCAGCTTCGGGAGGATCCGTCGAGCGGCCTTGGCCTCGTGATGGGCCTTGGCCTTGGCTTTGGCCGCACGCAGGAGGAGAGGAACCAGCGAGACCTCAATCGATGCTGCGAGGCCCTTCTGGCGACCTTGCAGTCAGAGAACAGACAGCCAGGCGCGAGGTTCAATGAGGAGAAGTCGGATTTCTGGTGCTCCCTGCGGTATGCGTCGCCGGCGACGAATGGAGCACTGGTCCTGCCCACTACGACAAGTGTTCGCCTGCAGCTGCTGCAGATCCTGCTCAGTCTGATCCACGGGCATCGAAACCTGTCAGTGCAGCCCGACGCGCGAGGAGCCCCGCTTCTCATCACCGGCCTTCCGGAGTACTTGGTGTTCGAGCAGGAGCGCGCGCTCGAGGAGTTTCTCGTTTCCTTGTACTCGGAAAGTACAAATTCGAACTTCTGGCGAGCAGTTGGGGAAGTCCTGACGGCCGAATGGTTCGTCGCGATTTTTGAGAGCTCAGCGGACTCGGCGTCCGCGGCAGTCACGCTGAGAATCTTAGCCATCCTCCTTCAGCTCCCCGGAGAAGGCCACTGCCTCGACTTTGCTACCAACTTCCTTGGGGTTGGCGGCTTCCGAATCCTTCTATCAGCAATTCCTCGGCATGCCTCCGAGCAAGCGGTCCTTGTGCAATTGTGGGCGCTCTTCTTGAGGGTTCCGATTCAGAGAGTGCCCCTGCGGATTGTAGATGGTGACACGAGCGGTGATGTCTACTCCCTCACCGAGCTGGAAGAGGCGTTCTCAAGCGCCCCCGGACCGAACCAGCAGAGCGCGCAGCTCTTCGTCGACATCTGGACGGTGCTCTGCAACTGCTTTCTTCACAACCTGCGGGTCATTGCAACATTTGAAGTGCAGCAATCGGGACCTGCTGGCGTGGAAGCAAGCGATGCGGAGAAGTTGCGCTACGAGAACTCCAAGGCCGCCAACACCATGGTTTTGAGGTTGATCCGGATGCAAATGGAGCGCAGCTCGCCGGTGCGGCGGTTCTTTCGTGAAAAGGACATCCTTACACCGCTCGTGAACTGCCTCTTCAAAGCTCACGAGCTTGCGGGTTTCAGTGGAGCGAACTCTCGGGGGGGCAGTGCGTCCTTCAAGGCGGACGAAGCGTCCGAGGCGGGCATGGTCGGTGATGGGCGCCTCCGGGACGCCGAGGATCCGAATCCAGACTTCGAGGCGCTGGAGGCTTTCGCAGGCAGCTTGGGCCAGGACTACACGCTGCTTCTTGCCGACGTCGTCATCTCAGCCCTGTTCCGTGGATGTCAGGACATGAGCGACGTGCTCGAGAACCTGACCGGCGCCTTTCCCAGCTCAGCTACTCCTCGGGAGATCCTGCTATATCATGATGCCGTGGCAGCAGCGTGCACGCTTTCCATCGGCTACTATCTCCGGGCTCTAGCAACGAGAGACAGGGAGAGCATCCGGCCGGACTCTCGGAGGTCGGCGGGCATCGTCCAGAAGGGGAGGCGCCAGTCGCTGCTGGACTACTATCGGAGCGCCGCGGAGGCAACGCCGGAGAAGGATCCAGACTTTCGTTCGCAGCTAAGGAACATCTTGCAGGTCCCGGCCGGGGCCACGAATACTCCGGAAAGGATATGGACGGTGCTATCCTCGTGTCTAGAAGCCCTCAAAGGGCTCCAGCATCTCTTCATGCGAGGCTACAGCACCGGCCGAGGACTGTTCCTGGCGCTGAGATGTTCTGCAAGCTTCGCAAAGGCGGCGAGAAGCACGCTCGTCCACGGCATGCTCCGAGCAAGCGGGCAGAACGCACTTCAGCTTGGGTCGGGCGTCGTCGGTCTCTGCTTTGCGGTCTCCCTCATGCGCGAGCTCCGGTATGGCGGCGCCTTGGGGACCCGTCAGGCGGGTTCAAACCAGAAGGCCTCGGGCGGGGACGCACATGGACCAACCTACGCGGCGCCCAGTCGGGAGAACACACCTTCGTATGCCCGCGGACATAGTTCCGACGGCTTCTACATGGAGGACGAAGGGCCCATGAACGACGCGGGAAGCAAGCTGTCCTTGCTGCCTCAAATGATGCTCTTCTTGGCCAGTCATTTCCAGTGCTTCTTGATTTCGACGGCCAGCGGCTCCCAGACGAAGCCTTCTCACGGAAAGGTCTCCTCCGGGATAGCAGGCGGCCCTCCGAAGCTGCTGCGCCCGAAGGTCTTTCAGCAAGGCGCCCCTTTGGGAGGGAGCTCCAGTGGGAGCCAAGGAGCACAGCCGCAGCGCGGCCGCCTGGACGCGGACGCGTTGTCCGCTTCCCAAGCCGATGTCGAAAGCGAGGCCCGTCAGGCTCGAGCGCGCGAAGACGCTGCTCCCGCAGTTGAGCATCGTATGGACGATGAGCTGGACTCGCTTGCCACCAATCAGCACTCCGAGATTGTGATGGAGTACAGCAGCGCGCCGAGCGCCATCATCAAGCTGGACGAAGCGAGTGGAAGACTCACGATTTCGCACACTGCAGCGGCGCGGGAGGCGCTGGTGAACCTCGTAGCAGATCCGGAGACGGAGCGGTTCTTGATATCGGCAATCATCGTCGAGCTGGAGCTTGGGGGCCTCTTCCTGCATGATCATGATTTCGTCCGAAACAGCGCCCTCTTCCTCATGTCCCGAATCGTAAGGCACCGTCGCCGCGTGTTGGGAGAGATCCTGGATCCTTCAAGCTACGAGTCCAGAGGCGTCGTCGAGAAGGTCTTCAACGGGTACGACATCCTGAGCGGCGACAAGTCGAAAAGCTCAAATCCGACGCGAGAGTCGCTCGTGAGTGTTGAGGAGAGGAATGGCTCCTACCACCTGGCTCTTTCGGAAGACAAGCAGGAATGCTTCAACAGGTTCAACACTTGGAATGACGAGAACGCGGCCATTGCGAAAGGGCCCGTCCTCGCGAACTGGTGCAGACTGATCAATCGCAGGTTCCCGCCGCGTAGCTACTCGCGAGAGCCGCTGGTCGCTCTGCGGGAGAGGCTTACGCGGCCTCGCGACAGCTACAACGCCGCCGGTTCTGCCTACCTGGCGAGCCCAGTGAGAGGAGGCGACCTGCGGTCGCGCATGCTGCGGACGTGCGAGCAGCATATGCGGCAGCGCAGGAAATGGTGGAGGCGATTTGGCCTGCCCCTCATCGCTCTGGGCGGAGCCACCTGGCGGGAGATCATAGTCAGTCTGAAGGGAAGCGTAGGCGTGTGGGAGGCAGTTCGGATCGGGGCAGAAGGCCGGCCCCTTCTGCAACAGCATCGAACCACGGCGGCCAACAGCCCTTATGCTTCCTCTGGAGCTGCCGAGGAGTTGGCCACGATTCGGGAGGAGACGGGGTTTCCCCCGAGATGGAAATTGAGCCTACGAGAAGGCTTCGAAAGGATGAGAAGATGCCTCGAGCGGAACCACGAGTTCTACGACGTGTTCACCGTCGTACGACTTGGACCGAGCCTCCCGCAGCTCGGCGCTCCGTCCGAGCATGATTCGGTGGAAGACACCTTGCCGGGGATGGAAAGGCAGCGGGGCTTCACGGAGGGCAAGTCCGACGGGGATGCCTCCGCCGCCCTGGATGATGACGCGCGCGGCGCTCCTGACGCTCCCGAGCTCGGAATGATCGCGACCCCCCGCAGAAGGGCTATGGCGAAGCGGCTTGGCCGCGGGGGGGGAGCAGAAACTGGGGCTCTTGGCCATGGCAGCTTGACTATCCCGGAGGAGACGAGCGAGCTGGAAGACGCTCCTCAGGGTGGCGACCAGACTCAGGAAGAGGACGAGCTGATAGAAACAGCGAAGCTTGTGGCGGGGCTCTCCAAGAGGTTCTCGACGCGCCGCCTGCATCTCCTTAGTGGCTTGGAGGACGACGAGGACGAAGCAGACGCCAACGGCGACGAAGCTCAGGAGAATCCCTTGCCAGCGGGCGGCTTTGCGAGCGACCAGCTTCAGGACGAGCCGGCGAAGTTACGCTTCCGAGAGAAGGAGCGTTCCCTTACAGGGAGCCTTGTTGATGAGGCCGGCAGCGGCACGCAGCTAGACGTCGTGCCGGAAGAGCGCACTCAAGGCGGCATGCCGGACCTGCACTTCGAGGAAGATCCGATGTTCGATGACGATGACAGCGACGTCGAGTCCAGGGGTAGGAAGTCCTCGTCGGAACTGCATCCGAACGGCTCCGCCAGGAACAGGAACTACTCCGGGGGAGAGGAGAGCGCTGCGCTTCCCGAGGAGGACACGCACAGCGACGCCGGACCCCCGTATGACCTCTGGGCGAAGATACCCACGGCCAGTGAAGACTGGGAGCGTTTGGCCCTCCCAGCGTTCGCGACGAAGGAAGAGGAGGAGCAGCGGCCGTCCTTGCACCCTGGCGAGCTTCTGTTGTCCAAGCTGGACCCGACGGATGCGCGGCATCTGCGACTGACGTATGACGTGACGCTCGTGAGCGGCCTGGAGACCAAGCAGGGCCTCCTGTGCGTGTCAGACACGGCGCTCACGATCGCGTTTGGTTTCGGCAAGCGCTCGGCGGGGCCTCCGAGGGCGGACGGCCGCACGAATCCTCTGTACGGAGTCCACGTCATTGTCGACGAGGAGGATGCGGCAGCGCCGTCCATGTCCATGGCGAAGGGCGTTCCGGACGGCGGGAATGAGACGAAGCTGCGGCGCCCGTTCATGGTTTTGGTTCGCCAGTCCTCGTCCATGGCGGTCGACAATCCCTTGAACTCGAGCGTCCTGCCAGAGCTGGAGCACGATGAGGCGGCAAGTGCTGTCAAGGCGCAGCGGAAGGACGTCCAGAAGGTCGATGGCCGGTGGGCCAGCTCTCAGTGGGACGAGGACGCGACAACCCGGCTGGAGAGCATCCGCATCCCTTTTGATGATTTGTACGCGGTGTACCGGAGGAACTATCAGCTGCGGCCCATCGGGCTTGAGGTTTTCGACATCTATGGACTGAGCGTCCTGATGGCCTTCGAGGTACAAGACGCGAGCGCCGGATACAAGGCCGCGGAAGAGGTTCTTCGGAGGCTTCTCTCCCACCCGGCCCCGCGAAGCATCTGGGCGGAGTACAATATCTTCTCCTCGACGGTGACAGGCAACCGCACGTACAGGACCTTCATCAAGCAGCTTCGTTCCAAGCTGCAGAAGGCGTGGCTTCGGGGCACGCTCAGCAACTTTGAGTACCTGCTGCACCTGAACGCCCTTGCCGGGAGGAGCTTCAACGACCTGACCCAGTACCCGGTCTTTCCGTGGATCCTCGCGGACTACACCAGCGAGACGTTGGACCTCAACGACCCAAAGAGCTTCCGGGATCTCAGCAAGCCCATGGGGGCCCTCGGCGATGAGCGTGCCCAGCAGTTCAAGGATCGGTACGATAGCTTCGCAGCGCCAAGCAACGACGGAAATGCGGAAAACCTGCCGCCACCTTTCCACTACGGGACCCACTACAGCTGCGCGGGGTACGTGCTGTACTATCTCCTGCGCCTCGAGCCGTACTCGAGGGCTGCTCTGACGCTCCAAGACGGGAAGTTCGACAAGACGGACCGCCTTTTCAAGAGCATCGAGTCGAGTTGGAGATCCTCGTCGAGTGAGAACCTCCAAGATGTCAGGGAGCTGATCCCCGAGTTCTTCTACCTGCCCGAGTTCCTGCGCAACAGCAACCGCTTTGACTTCGGCGTCACCCAGAAGAATGTCCCCGTTCACCATGTTGAATTGCCACCGTGGGCCAAGGGAGACGCGCGCGAGTTCGTGCGGCTCCATCGCCAGGCCCTCGAGTCCCTGGAGGTGTCTCACAAGCTTCATTTGTGGATCGACCTCGTGTTCGGATCCAAGCAGCAAGGCGAGCCGGCCAGGAAGGCGCAGAACGTCTTCGTGCACGTGACCTACGAGGGAGCGATCGACATCGACGAGATCACGGACCCGATCGTGCGGGAGGCGACCATCGCTCAGATCCAGAACTTTGGGGTCACGCCGTCGCGAATCTTCAAGGCCGACCACCCGGCCCGTCAAGTCCCGTTCATCTTCTACCGCTACGTAAGCAACGCACCAGGAGCGATTGAGGACAAGAGCAACATCAGCATCGAGTTTCCGGCGACCGCGTGGCACGCCCCCGTGTACACGCCTCCTCTGTCGGTCGTGGGATTGCCGCAGCATTCCCTTCTGCAGCCCGCCGGTGCGGTCGGCGACTACTGCAACGGCCAGCCGGTCGGAGACGCCACCCTCGTGTTAAAGACAAGTGTGAGCACGACCCTCAAGGGCGTGGAAGCCGTTCCGCGCGGCTGCGTTCTTCTCGGCGGCGCGGGGCACCGGTACTTCAGGTATGGAATCGCCGGTGTCGGCGGCGTGCTGTATCTCCACCAACACGGCGCGAAGGGTAGAGACGGCGATCGCGTCCTGAGCATCCACGAGGGCCTGGGCGCGGGTTCCATCACGTCGGTCGGACTGAGCCACTGCTCGCAGATCTTGGTCACCGGCAGCTCGCAAGGGAGGCTCCGAAGCTGGCAGATCAAGAACGATCTGAAGGCTGGCACAACCGGGGCGAAGGGCAGCCTGACCCAGAGTCTGACCCAAGCGGCAGCACTTCCGGTCACGCTGGCGCTCAGGCACAAGTTTGGCGGCGGCCATGACGGCGCCGTCACCATCGTGCGGGTCGCGAGCGATCATGGCTTCGTCGTGTCCGGAGGCGTGGACAGGCGCGTGCTGCTGTGGAACCTCCACTCCGGCGTGTTTCTGCGGCTTTTGGGTGGCCACACGTCGGCCATCTCGTCGATAGACGTCAATCAGAAGAACGGGGACATCGTCACGCTCAGCGGAGACAACTTGAGGCTGTGGTCCTGCAACGGAGACGCGCTCGCCTTCGTCAATACCGTCGTGCCCGCCCTGTCCAGTGTCGACGCGGGCCCCTTCGCGGTTCGCGCGCCGCAGAGTCCCGCGACTGTCGCGGTGTCGACGCACGCCTCGGAATGGCTTGACGACGGCGGCGTCATTGTCACTGGGCACCAAAACGGTGGCATCTGTATCTGGTCTTTGCGCCACCCGAGCGACATGGTCGAGAAAGCACGTGCTGGCGGGGGCACAATCGCCTCCCCCAAGAGCAAGGACCTGGGGGGCGGGTTCCTGCTGCCGAAGTTCCACTTCCCAACCAGCAACATGCACCGAGCGGGGATATCATTTCTGAAGGTGGTGTCCAAGGGACGCGAGCTACTTGTCGGGGACACGGTCGGGAAGGTGTCCCGGTGGGCAGTACTCCGGCTGGAGGAGCTGCCGGAGGAAGACGCGCTTCGCTTGCGGCAGATCTCGGCCTTCTGAAGCGTCCTGCCGCTCAAGCCAAAGAAAGAAGCATGATGCTTTGAGAGAACGATGGTCTGGTAGAAAGACAACTACATAGATGGGGAGGCCACGTGTGCAGCCGATGGGCTAAGACTCACGCTGCAGACGTCAGAAGTGCGTGTGATTTCGACAATCAGCACCTTACTTTTTCCACGTTCGCGTGCGTATGCATGCAGGTCCTGTATCTACATCTGCACCATTCTCGTGAAGTGCTGGTTGAAGTCGAGCCTCAGGACCAGTTCTCGGGCGTCATTTCGGTCTAGCAGTCGGAAGAGATGCTCGCACTCCAGCTCGAAGTCCCTCTTGACCCCAAGGATGAATCCTCGCGACAAGAGGTCCACGTTGAGGATCTGCCGCTGCTCCTCATGCACAGACCGAGCTGCGGCGTCGTCTCCCTCCGACTGCAACCTGGACGACGGCTCGGTGGCGGCGGCGGACACGTGAAAGCAGAACTTCTGCGCCAACTTCAGGGTGCGGCATATGGCGTCTGCGATCGCACCGTTGTCAATGTACATCCTCCTTTTCAGACTCAGCCAGCACGAGACGTGCGCTCGCTTGAGCTCTTCGAAGTTCTTCTTTTGCATCATGATGGACTGCAGTGCCGCAAACTCTGCTTCGATTACGTCCACTTGGAAGTGGTAGATCAGGGCGCGGACGAAGAAGGCCATGTCAGCGCGGACGCCGAAAAGCTGATCGAGGAAGCCGGTCCGGTACGGCACCGCCTTCGCGGACGACGAACGACCTCCTGTCGCCGGCAAGCTCGGGCTCTTGGGTGGCCTGCTCCGCCCCTTCGCCGGCGCCGGCCTGCCCTTGCCATACACATTGGCCTTCCCTCTCCTACTGCTAGTTGACTGGCCTTTCCGCGTCGAGTTCAGCATGAGATACGTCTGCTCCAGGTGATAGTTCGTCCGCATCAGATGCCACACCCGTTGGAAGATCCTCTCGTAGACGCGCTTGGACTCCTTTGTAAGGATCAGCACGCTTGGCCACCCAGACGGGAGGCTTAGACTGAGCCGATTCCAAGCCAGCCAGGAGCAGAAGTCTGCGCTCTTCGACGGAGCAGGCCCGCGGGCGGACGACAACTGCGGGGAGCTGCTCCTTGGGGAGGCCGTGTCCCCCAGGGGCACGTTGGAGAGCGCGTGCGTTTCCAAAGGCACGTGCAGGCCCCAGCTGGACACCTCGAGATTGAGCTCTTCGACTTGCTGGCTCAGAAGCCCAGCGCTTAGACCCGCGTACGCTCCGCCGAGGTCGAAGTTGACCAACTGATGAAGCGGAGTCAGAAGCTCGACCACTGGATCTGACAGCCCCGCAGCACCGAGCGCAGCGGAGGACAGTGGGCAGCAGTGGTCCGAGCATATGCACGCATCCTCTTCCGCATGGCTCGCCAGCGGTGGATGGAGCTCGTGGACGAACACCTGCAGCGCATGGGAGGTCGAACGGCTCGACGAGGCTTCTAGCAAGCCGTAGCGGACGACGAGTCGTAAGACGAGCTGCTCGACCCGCGGGGACTCGTCCGCCGATTGCTCTTCCCTCGCCGAGAGGCCCGCTAGCCAGTTCGCCTTCGTCGTTGCCGACGCGAGGACCCTCTCAAGGACTTGAGGGCCCTTCTGGCTCGACGACGTCACCGATATGGAGATCTCATCACCCTGCTCGCCATGGTTGGGCGACACGCAGACCGCTAGGACTCCCGGAAGCTCCCCGACTCCATTCCCTTTTCCGATCCAGGAGGATTTCTGGCTCTGCAGAGCCCACGCTGCACCCCAATGGCCGGTCGCGCGATCCTCAGACTGCGTCCGGACGAATCGGAACTGCACACAGCTTGTGAAGCCGTCCCGCACGGCGAATCTCTCCCTCGTCCACACCGCGCTCACCCCGTGCCTTTGCGCCCTTGAAGTCGTCCCGTACCAATCAGCATCCGTCTGCTGGCCTGCTTGCCCAGGCACTCCGGAAAGCAGCACGAGTGCCCCCGGTGTTCTGCCGCCCAGCGCATCCGTAGGGGCCTCGCCGTTGAGTCCCAAGGCTTCGGCGTCCTCAAGGAGATCGTCCAATCCATCCGCAGGCGTCGTAAGCGACGAGTTCAGCTTCGCAGCATCGCCCACTAGCTTGAGCTCTCCAACTCGCTGCGTGCCCGAGAATGTCGTATGCTGCGGAGCATCGCCATCAAAAGATGCACCCTCGCGAAAGCTCTCGTGCAGCATAGACGCATTGGCCGACGGCACCACGGCGAGGCGATGAAATCCTATAAAAGGGAAGGGGGGTGAGGGGTTGCTGTGCTGTGAGGTGGAATCCTTCCACAGAATGCATCCATTTCGGAAGTTACCTCCGAAGTGGTTCAGCCTTGGGATGCTCAATCGGATCGAGGGCTGCGGTAGGCTTCTCGAGGCTCTCAGAGGGTCGCAGGACGCAAGGGCCTGCCGAAAGGAGCGCGTGGTGTCCTCCATGACCTTGGCGGGATCCACGTGCAGGATTGCCGCCCTCTGCATGGCAGCCTCTGTCTGGTGGAGGAACTGGGTCCAGAGCTCGCCACTGCCTCCTAGCTGGACCAAGCGGATCTGACTGAAATGCTCGAGGAGGTTCCCACGGGTCAAGGTTAGCACGGCAAGCTTGTCAGTCACGCTTTGGTGGATCGCCGCTACCGTGCTTTCCAGGATGTTCCGCGCTCCCCTTTGCTTGTCAAAGGCTGCAGGCCCTCCGGAGCTTCGCTGCACCCCTTTGCCCGGCTGCCCTTCGATGCTGCTGATGCCAATGGTTTCGGCCTTCTTCGCGCGAAAGTGGATGCCTTCGACGGTCTGGGCATTCTCAGTGTTTCCGGCATCTCGGGTATTTTCGATGTCATCCACGTTTTCGAGATCCTTGGCCCCTTCAGCGCCCTCTGCATCATCGGCAGGCCCTTCGAGGCCAACGCAGGAGCGAAGATCCTGGGAGAACCTTCTCATTTCCGCGTCCGTGATGGTGAGGAAGTCGGCATCCACGGTGGCGTCTCCGCTGCCAGTGCATCCGTCTCCTCCCGCCATCAAGGCCCCCTTCGAGCGACGCAGGGCGCGCACCGCCTTGCCGATAAAGAGAATCTGGGATGCGACCTCCAGAGACATCTTCAAGGCACGCGAGAGGTAGGTAAGCCAAAGCTGAGACGGCACGAGCAGAGGGACATCCGACGCTACGCACCATTGCCCTTGGGATCATGTCAAGCCGCAGGAGGAAGGAGTTGTGCCACTCCGCTTCCTCCTCTATGAATCGGGAGTGCATCTCTCCGGGTCGGGCGCCCACGTGGCCGCTCTCGGCCATCGAAAGCTTCGCCCAGTCCGCGGCGGCCATCGCCACACTCTGCCCCGGCTGCATTTGCGGCAGGCCAAGATGCTGCACGAGGAACTCGTTGTAGGGATCGAGCAGAACGCCATGCAGCAGCCAGCTCTCCAACTGGCGCACCAGCACGAAGCGACACTTGTCCAGCACTCGCCTTAGGCAGCGCTTCACAAAGGGAACGCCGGTCACGGCGGCCGTCTCGAGCTCGTCCAGCAGCTTCCCGCCACGCAGCTTCCGCGCCTCCACGGCCGCACACACGCTGTCGAGGGTCGGGAACAGGAGCAAGTAGTCCCGAAGCCTCGCGAACGCGTGCGCCAGCGGCAGGTTCGGGTCGCTGCAGTAGTCCGTCTCCAACGCCACCACTTCTCGACGAAAGCCCAGCAGCACATCGTCCACCGCGTCTCCGAGCGCAAAGACCACCAGGCCTGGCGCAGCTGAGGACTCCTCTCCATGGGTCCCATCTCGCTTGTCCGCGACGCGCGCGCAGAAGCGCTGGAGCGCTTTGGTATAGGAGCCCAGATACACCAGGCGGTCCACCGCGCTGCGCTCGGCGCGCGTGAGGAAGCGCACCTGCGGGTGCACGCGGAAGATGCCGCAGTCGTCGATGATCACGTCCCCGGTGTAGCCGAGGAGCGCCAAAAGCACCTCATGATGCATCTTCTCCGGCTGCAAATTTGAGTGGAAAAGCGCGGGAAGTTCCCACACATCGGTCGCTTCTGTCCGGATGGACAGATGCAAGCCGACATCCCTGGGTATGGCAGAAAGGTACTAGGCTCAGGTACATTTGGCGCGGCGCCATTGGGCAGCTGGCTCACCAGCCTCACCATTCATTGGACTTTGATTTATCTTAGGCACCGCAGTGATAGGGAGCTTAAGGAGCAGTGAAAAACCATGTACCTTGAATACTGAACTACCCACCCGACGTTGGGGTACCTGCGAAGTTCGCGCCACAAGTTGCGTTTGTGCGGAACAGAATATCTGGCGTTTCTCCGCCGTCTGCAGTCATGCACCGCCGCGACGCGGCCACTGTGCTGTTGTAGGAGCTCGCCGAGCGTTTGGTGAAGGATGATGAGCGAAGAGAGCGCGGTGACGCCAGGACCTGCGGCGTCAAGCCTGCTGCCGGATCGGAACTTCCCGCCGGACAAGCCTCCGGCGACGCCGCCGCCGCCGCTGGTGCTGCCTTTCTCTCCGTGCCAGGACGACAGCACGAGCATGCAGGCGACGACGCGAGTGGCGCCGGCCTCGACGCTTCCCTTCCGCAGAATGGTGTTTCTGTGGCTCTGCGGCGTCTCGTTCTTGGGCGGCGTCGCGCTGTTTCTGGCCGAGCGCGGACACATGAACATCAGCTTCATCGACGCGGTGTTCCTGGGTGCGAACGCAGCCACGGCGTCCGGGCTGTCGCCAGTGGATGTGGCGCAGCTGTGCGCGCTGAGCAAGACGGTGCTCATCCTGGCCGTGCAGCTCGGCTCCAGCACGATGATCAGCCTGGTGCCGGTGTACATCCGCATGCAGAGCTTGCGGCCGCTGCTCCCTCTCGAGGGCGCTGCCTTTGATCTGCAGCGGTACCGCCGCGTGCCGCAGTGGCTGGTGGAGTACAAGGCCCTCGTCATCCTGCTGCGGATCATGCTGGCGTACCAGGCCATCCTGTACCTGACGTTCTTCCTGGCCATCTACGCCTACGTCGCGTCCAGCCCGCACCTTGCGGAAATCGTGCGGGACGAGGCGGGTACGGGGCCCGCAGCCTTCTCCGCCTTCCACGTGCTCAGCGCGTACAACAATGCGGGCTTCTCGCTCCAGTCGACGAGCTTCTCCGCCTTCGATGGCCAGCCCGGCCTGCTGTCCATCATCAGCTTGCTCTGCCTGCTCGGCAACGTGCTCCTGCCCATTGTGCTCCGGTGGATCCTGGTCGTGCTCAGCTTCCTGTCCAGCCGCAAGAGCAGCCGGAAGGTGTACTTCCGCTACCTGCTCCTGAACGGGCGAGACGTGTACAGCAACATCTTCGTGTCCCAGCAGACCTGGGTGCTCTTCATCACGCAGCTGATCCTCATCTGCACGCAGGTCAGCATCATCTGGGTCTCGTCCGCGGATTCCGAAGTCTACGAGGAGCACGGCTCGCGGACGCGCTTTGCGCTCAGCTTCTTCCAGGCCGTCAACACGCGGCACGCCGGGCTCAAGGTGCTTGAGATCGCGAAGGAGGATCCCAGCGTGCTGGTGGTGTACATTCTGATGATGTTCCTCGCGCCGGTTCCCTTCATGCTCGTGCTCCGCTCGTCGACCAACGTGGCCTCCGGCAAGACGCGCGAAATGCTGAGCATGGAGGAGTCCCCGGGAGGGGCGCTCGTCTTCGACGGGCAGACGCTCGAGCCCGGCATGAGCTCGGTGATGACGGATGAGGAGCGGCAGCAGTCCCTGGGGATGGCGGGCCACTCGCTGCAGCGCAGCGTCGCCTCGGTGGAACGCATGCTCTTCGGCGACGAGGTGCACTCCACGCGGGCCGAGGGCTACTATCGCCTCCCGGAGGCCGGCGAAGACCAGAAAGACGGCGCGTCGCTCCTTCATGACGCGAACACCTCTGATCTCTCGTGGCACGACGGCCACCTCCTCAGCTCTCGCAGTATGGCGGATCTCGAGGCCACTCACCTACCTCGCGAGCGTCCCGCGTCGTACTATGGTGGAAGCACCCGGATGGTCAACGTGCGCATGTTGATGCGGCAGAAGCAGATCCAGGAGACCCAGAACCAGCTACGGCAGCGGATCAAGGCGGGCCGCTGGCGGGAGGAGGATTACTTGGTGGATACACGGGTACTCCTCATGGTCGCGTATCCGAACGAGAGGGTTCCCTACGCGACGCGCCTGACCGCCCGCGCCCGCGCGGTGATGTATCATCTTTTCCGCATCGCAGTGGGCTTCGCGAACAGCATCGCTGCGCGGGACTTGGTCCTGCTCTGGTTCGCGTGGTACCTGATATGCGCGTCCGGTGGGAGAGGGAACGTCGCGTCGAGGCTGGAGAGCCAGTTCGCCGTCTTCTTCGAGATCGTCTCCGCGTACGGCAACGTCGGCCTCAGCCTTGGGTCGGACGATCCGGACAACCCCTACGCCAGCTTCAGCGCCGGCTTCTCGACCTTCGGCAAGATCGTGATCATCGCGATCAGCATCCTCGGTGCCCTCCGCGGCCTTCCCCTGCACGTCGACAGCGTTCTCACGATCATGCATCCCCCGCCGCTGAGCGAGCTGCTTCGCGATCCGGAGACGGATTCCAGGTCCTCTCGCTCGTCGGTGGAGTTCACAGCCAGGGACCGCGGCTCGCCTGCGCGAAGCTGGAGCCTGATGCCCTTCTCCTTCTCCGCAAGTTGGCCGCAGCGTTGGGCTAGCACAGCATGCAGCGCACTCGGCTTCGATCGCCCCGGACCGGGAAGAGCCAGCGAAGGGCGTGCGGGAAAGCTCGGCGCGTCACCGCAGCCGCTACTGGAAGGGGAAGAGGCGCAGGGGGAGAGGGGATCC
Organism: Pinguiococcus pyrenoidosus; assembly: GCA_019677205.1. Taxonomy (NCBI): domain Eukaryota; class Pinguiophyceae; order Pinguiochrysidales; family Pinguiochrysidaceae; genus Pinguiococcus; species Pinguiococcus pyrenoidosus. The sequence goes on from JAAMXY010001026.1 coordinate 99,608, forward strand.
GAGCGCGAAGACTAAGGTTGCGGGCGTCCCGCGAGACTGACAAGGAAGGAGGCTCCGGAAGGAAGGCTAGCTGCCGGTTCGAAGTTGTTCATCGTAGCCCACACCGAAGTAGGAAGGAATCTAGGCAAGCTTTGGTAGGGATCTAAACAAGCGAATTCTTCAGCCTCTCCTCAAACGCACTCTGCATACTCTGCTCCTTCGTCAAAGCCACCTGGAGCTGTTGAAGCTCATCGCCACCGTTCTCGTCCGCGGCAGGGCCTTCATCGCCGGGGCTCTTCTCGGGCACGTCGACGGTAGGCGAGCTTCTCAAGTCGTCGGAGCTGCGCCGCGTCGATTCGTGCCGCCGTCGCGTCAACAGCGCGTCATCAATCACGGCTTCGAGTCGCTTCTCCGCATCACTTGCCGGTGACTGGACCGCCGGGTTGAAGGAGAAGCGCACCGGCGCCTTGCCCGAGCTCTGCGTCGCCGACGCGGACTTTTCGCTGTCTGCTGTATGGTGGCTTTCCGTTCTTCTTGAGCTTGTGAGCGAGAAGGAGAACGCCACCGGCGCCGGTCCCGCGGCTTTCTCCTTTCGCTGCTTGTCCCGAGCACGCATGGCCTCTTCATATCGTTTCCTCAGCTCCGCCGTGCTACGAGGCAGCTTTATGCCAGCTTCCTTCGCGCTTCTCTTCATGTCGGCGTCTGGACTCAACAATTTCTCTCCGGGAGACACTAGCTGCAGGAACTTCACCGCCCACTCGGGATCGTCTTCCTCGGCTGACGGCTCGTCGACTCGTGAAGCACGCGCCCCGGCGCTGGCTTTCGGAGACGTGGGCGGATCTTCTCGGAGCACGACGGTGTGACTGAATCGGGCCAGCTTGGGCGGGCCGCCGGGCGCAAGGACCCACGGAGTCACAAGGCCCGTCCCACGCAACTTGGTCGGGAGAGGGATCATCTGCTCGATGGCCGTGGACACTCGGCTGTCGACGCCTGGTTTACTCCGCTTCGGAATTCCGAACGTGGTCTTCACGGGCCCTCCAAAGCCCCAGGCGCTCTTGGCAACACTTTTCACAGCCTGGCGCTTCGGCTTCGGAGCCGAAGCCTCGACACTATCTCCGCCTTCCGCCCTTTCCCCACTTTCCGCACTGTCCGCCGCCCTCTCGCGCTTCTTGGAGTCCTTGCCGCCTGGCGTCAGCGAGATCCGCTTCAACACTTTGGCGCCTGGCTCCGAAGAGAACTCTCCGGCGTTGCCATCGTCCGCGGTGCCTGGCTTGCGCTTGCCGGCACTTTCTGTGGCGTCCGCTGCCCCTTCGGGTTCGGGAGCGGTGGCCTTGGGGGACTTCCACAGGACTTTCGGAGCTGAGGTGCCACAGGTTAATCTCAGAACTGCACGTGCTGAGTAGATACCTCCGTTGTCGAGCTTTACCTGGAGGCTTACTGCGAGGGGTGTCGGGAGTCGAGGTGGACTCGTCCATTTCTGCCCTCCCGCACTGACGAATGCCTTTCCCGCCTGCGGATTCGACGACTGTCGCGCGGCGCCGTTGCAGCTGGCGCCACTCACACACTCCCAACACGAACACCACAAGCACCCAAGCGATGCCTCGGGGCCTTCGACCTTTACAAGCGGAGCAGTAGTTGGGGGCGCGCGGAAGATAGCTTCTGCGCAAATCATCTGCACGGAACTGTCATGCCGCATCAATCCCAATTCATCTATGTTTCGCGTCGACACAGATTATACTGTAGAGACAGTCCTCTGCAGTCCGCCTCATCACAGCACTCAAAATTAAAAGCGAAGTCTGGAAAGGACAGTATCGATAGCGCCCGATGTACGGGGCGACGTGACAGATCTCGAAAGCGGGACAGATCTCGAAAGCGTGACAGATCTCGAAAGCTCGCGAGGGAACAAGGGACGGACAACGAAAACGCGCGCATCGGCGGCGGCGCCTTTTTTTCGGGCGGAACGCAACCGAAATCGCGGGATTTCCTTCAGTCGCGGCTCTCGTTCGCTCCTTTTGGAGGGCGTTCATTCTGGTTCTCTGCAGCGCTGGAGGCTGGGAGCGACTGGCCTTCATCTGCTTTCGTTCGCGAGGGCAGCGTTGGTTCCGAAGCGCTGGCGTTGGGATGTGCTGAGCTTCGGCGGCTGTAGCATACGATTCTATGCGAGCGCCGCTCGCGCTGTTCATCCAAAGTCTCTTCGCGACGTCTGCGTGGCCTCGGACGACCGCGCGGTCCACAGGGAAGGCACTGTTGGCGTCCAAAGTGCCGCGAAGTTCGTCCCAGCTGCGAATGGCCGCCTCAGCCGCTGACGACGCGCTCAAAGCAGCTCTGGTACAGACCTTCTGTGGCCACAGCTCTCTTTCTCTTGCTTTCCTCATCGTCGTCTGCCCGTCAGCGAGACGGCCTCGCAGAGCTGTACGAGAGGGGAGAAGTTCGCACGGTCATGGCGACCACGGGCGCCGGGGGCTCTGCGGCCGGGATGGTACGTCTTGCTTTCTGCAGGCCGGTAAGGGCCAGCGACAGCCACTGATGTGATTCTCATTTTCTGCCTTTTTGTGCCTTTTGTGCCTTTTTGTGCCTTTTGTGCTTTTTGTGCTTTTTGTGCTTTTTGTGCTTTTTGTGCTTTTTGTGCTGGTGGGGATAGCTGCTTGGCCTGCCGGGGGCGTCGTCCACGCTGCTGGAGTTCGTCGTTCCCTACATGCGGGAGGCATCGATGGACTTCGTCACGAAGGCGATTCCTGAGGCGACCCTGGCGGCGGGCGAGCCGCTGCCTTTCGAAGCCGAGGACTTCAAGTTCTGCAGTTTTGAGATGGCGGCGCTCATGGCGAGATCTGCCCTCTACAAGGTGAGACGCCTGAGAATGCTGTCGACTGCAAGGCGCAAGGCGCAAGGCGCAAGGTGCAAGGCGCAAGATGCAAGATGCAGGGCGAAGCTGACGCTGCCGCTTGTATTGTATTTCCGCTGCTGTTTGTATTTCCGCTTCCGCTTCCACTCTCTGGCTCTGTCGATGGCAGGCAGTGAACCACGAGGTTTCGTCGCGGACGGGATCTCGGGACTCTCTTGCCAGTGTTCTCCAGAGCGGCTCGAAGCAATGCAATGGGACCATGCGGACGATCGTTGGCATAGGGTGCGCGGCCGCTGTCACCTCCAACGGTCGCCGCGGGGAGAACCAGGCGTTCGTGGTGGCCCTCACGCTGTCTTCAGAGGGCCTGCGTGTCAAAAGATGGCACCTAAAGATGGGTACGACTCTCGGCATTTTGCTGGGTTGGCTGAACTGGGAGGCACCACTCACAAATGAACCCTTCCCTTGCCCTTCCCCCTTGTCTGTTTTGGGAAAAACGTTGGGTGCGCCTAGAGAAAGGGCTGCGAACACGCGCACAAGAGGAGTCTCTCGTTGGATCTTTGCTCGTCACGGTCCTTTTGCATTGCGCGCAAGGGGGCGAACGGTCAGCACCGCACATGGAGGGGTGGGAAGCGGCGCTTGGACAGGAAGATCGTCTGGAATTTTCAGACGAGTCCAGCGAAACAGAGGATGCGGATGCCTCCAGAGCGTCCGAGCTCTGGAATGGCATTCCGAAGGTCTTGGAGGGAAAGGCGTCCCACGCGATCGTCCTTCCCGGGGGCAACCGAAGCATAGACCTGGCCGCCATGCCGCTGCCTTGCAAGTGCCTGGTGTTCCCCGGGAGCTTCAATCCGCTACACGTAAGTCAATGCTGCGAGAAAGAAGGCGCGGGGCTTGGCATCAAGCCGCTGATCGTGTACATACGCTGAAGGGAGGGCATGTACGCATGGCGGAGGCGGCCGTCTCCCGTTGGATGGCAGAGAAGAAGCAAGTGCTGCCGATCTTGTACGAAATCACCGCCTTCAACGCCGACAAGGGGGCCATTCCGCTGGAGACGGTCCAGAGACGCGTTGAACAGTTCTCAGCTGCAGTTGCAGCAGAGGAGGACAGCGACGCGGCGGAATCCATCCGCGTCGGCCCAGAGAAAGTGCGCGCCGCCGTCGCAGTGACCTCCGTGCCGCTCTTCAGCCAGAAGGCGGAGCTCTTTCCAGGATCCGTGTTCTTGGTCGGAGCCGACACCGCCAAGCGAATCGTCGACCCAAAGTGAGGCTCTGGGTCTTTGCCTCGGCTGCCACGGAACCGCCGGGCTGACCGCTCACTCCACGTTCCAGGTATTACGGAGACGACCATGAGAACATGGTGGCCGCCATTGCGGAGCTGTATGCGAAGGGCTGCTCCTTCATCGTGGGCGGAAGAACCACGGGCAACGGAAGGTACTGTAGCGTCGCGCCCTTGCGGCTTCAGAATGCTCCCAACCACTTCCACAGATGTGTAACGTTTGCGCATGCCTCAGTTTTGAACTCGCCGAAGACGTGCTTGATGACGCGGCCCTCCCGAGGCATCTCCGCGAGATGTTCTGGACGTTGAGCGAGGACGAGTTTCGGGTAGACGTGTCGTCCACCGAGCTTCGCAATGCGCAGACACCAGCTGTGTGACTGTGGGTCGTCCGTGCGCGGCGTGCGTCCGCCGCTACGACGGCTACGCAGAGATTGAGAGTCCATCTGGAATGTGAAACTATGAGCTTCTTCTCAAGAAACCTTCCTGCTTCCTACTGCAATGGCCGGGGGGCTTCGCACGGAGGCCTGGGTCGCCGCATTCGGGCCGCAGTCTCGGAGGACTTTCCCACGCAAGTCGAAGGGACCCCTAGCACAAAACGAGCGAGGCGCCACGCACATCCAGCATTCCTGGCGCACGCAGCTCGCTCCTCGTGCATTGCTTCACGGCTCGCTTTAGCGGGCGCTCTCCTGCTTGGCCGTGGCGATGACGACCTTGGCAAGGAAGTCGGTGTGCTCCTGGTACAGGTGCGGCATGAAGGTCGTCGGCGTCCACAGGTCCGGGGTCAGGAAGCCGTAGGTCTTGCTGAGCGCGAAGAATACCGCCTTGATGAAGTTGCCCATGGTACGCGTGTGGCCGCGCGAGCTGGTGTAGCAGTCCTCCAGCCCGGCCAGCGCCAGGATGCGCTTGGTGGCCGGCGCGGCCACCAGGCCCGTACCACGGGGCGCGGGGATGAGCCGCACGCGGACGGAGCCGCACTTGCCGGTCACGGCCGTGGGCACGGTGTGCGGGTTCCCGAGCTTCCGCCCCCAGTACCCACGGCGCACGGGGATGAGCGCCAGCTTGGCGTTGCTGATGGCTCCGCGGATGGCGGTGGCCACCTCCTTGGCGCACTTGACTCCAAGCCCCACGTGGCCATCTTCGTCGCCCACGGCCACGAAGGCCTTGAACCGCGTCCGCTGGCCCGCAGTGGTCTGCTTCTGCACGGGCATGATCTTCATGACCTCGTCCTTGAGCTTGGGGCCCAGGAAGTGGTCCACGATGGGCGCCTCCTTGATGGGCATGCTGAACAGGTAGATCTGCTCCAGCGACGTGATCTTGTTGTCCGCCACCAGGCGGCCCAGCTTGGTGCAAGGCACCCAGGTATCATCATCCCCATCACGCCCACGCCCACGACCGCGCCCACGCCCACGTCCACGCCCGCGCCCGCGCCCGCGCCCACGTCCGCGGCCTCGTCCGAAGCCTCCTCTCTCGGCCATGCTGCAAGCGACCTTGTCGATGTGGCGCGGCGGCACCAGACGCTCCTTCGACGCTCTCCTGGGAGCAAAAGGGGAAAGGATCAGCGGGTTCCAGTAGCGAAGTTGACAACGTAAAAGTATTTTTGAAACATTTGAAATATATCCGGGCAGAAGAGGCGGAGCTACAAGCAGCAGCCCTCTCCGTTCCTTGATGTCCTCGGTCCTCGTCATGGGCGAGTCCTTCTGCTCCCCAGGTGCGAACATTCCGGTCACGTGGTCGTGTAGTGGCCGAGCTGAGCGACTTTGAGCGAGAGGAAGCAAGCCAGGGCGGAATGAGCGAGTCGATGCATGATGCACGTCACTGGCCACCGCATGCATCATAGTGGGCGAGGACGAAGGCAATCCCGTCTAGTGCACAGTTCAAACCCTAATCAGTCAGGGCAAACGATTGTGGTGATCAATTACAGTA
>JAAMXY010001032.1:0-14426 GCA_019677205.1 Pinguiococcus pyrenoidosus
TCGGGTTCGTGGTTCAGTGTGGTGGATGAGATGACGGTGTTCGACCAGTCAGGCAACGAGATTGGCCCTGGCAACTTCACCGGCGGCAACCCCGCAAACTTTACCTTCGGTGTTACCAATCCGACCACCACGCCCTCCGGTGGTGGCGACGATGACGATGACGATGACGATGACGATGACGAACTGAGCGATGGCATAATCGCCGCAATCGTCATTTGCAGTATTGTCGGTATTGTCGCCATTATTGCGATTGGCGCCTACGCCGCAGGCGCTTGTGGGAAGAGCAACGAATTTCGCAGCGTCGATTCTGACAACAAGTAAATCTGAGTGTACATCTGAGTGTACATCTGAATGTACATCTGAGTGTACGACTTGTGGCAAGAGTGGCTGCTACATTCATTTTGCATGCGACTTTCAGCATTGCATGACGGTGTGTGGGTGGATCGGAACCGCTGGTGTTGTGAGATCATGAACTTACTAGTTGACGTGGTCCATGAAGGGGGGAAAGGTACGCTAAGGGGAGAGAAGGGGTTGGAGAACAGAGAAGTTGTGGCATGGATTTCAGAGGGCAGAAGAAGACTTCGGACATGAGACCGCAACGTCTCGCGCAGGACGTGGAGGAAGCCAAAGAAAAAGTCTTTTATGTGATCTTGTCTGCCTGCCTGTCCTGCTAGTTCCCACCAAGAACGATGACGCACGGGCAGAGGCATCCTTGGCAGTAGCACTGGCACAGCGTGATGTAGATCTTGCCATGTGCGCAGCGGAGCATACCCATGTCCTGCTCAAAGAACATGTAGTCTGAGAGAAGCGTCGCGACGAGGATCTGTGCCTTGTCTTCAGGGCTGAGGCCCCGAGCATACGAGACGGAGAAGCGGTCCGTGTCGGTGCACATCTCCGTGCAGAAGGTTCCGCAGTCTCGGGGGATCAGGTGTGTGATCAGCGCGAGGTCTCCGGACTTGTCCGGCTTCCTGCTCACAGGGAAGTGAGCCTTGCAGCAAAGCTCCGAGCAGCCGCCAAAGACGTACGGGCCCTGCACATACGCCGTCGGAGAATGAGGGTCTGCCGCGGAAAAAATCTCGAGAGTTGGTGTGTAGCCGCCGCCGCCGCCGTCCGGCTGCCTCACCATGCCGATGACCTTGGGCGTCTCAACGCGGCCGGCTCGGCCCCGGATCTGGCCGTCGTGAACGAGCACCTCGTCCGTGCAAGAGTGCGTGAAGGCACAGCAGGGCAAGCAAGGCTTCGGCGCAGTGCAGCAACACGCAGTGCAGCCCGCGCGCTCCAGAGATACCAGCGGCTCCAGATGCTCTCCTGGTGCGGACAGCTCCAGCACGAAGCTGTGGGCCGGGGCGCAGCAGCACCGATCGCATCCTCCACTGTGCTCCTGCGCGACCAGCAGGAGTGGCGCCTGGTTGTCAGTGCCGCCGTAGATGCGGTAGGCGTTGGGGATCTCGCAGAGGCCTTGTGTCGCGAGCTCAATCCAGCTGAACTCCTGCTCCACGAACAGGCTGGAGTGCTCGGCCAGGCGGCTGCCCAAGGAGTCGAAGGCCTCTCGGCCCTCCGCGACTGGAATCTTGTCGTCCATTCCCTCCCAGAAATGCCACGACGGCCTGAGCAGACGACGCCGCTCTCCAGCTGGAGGGCCTTCAAAACGAGGAGAGACGACCTTTTCGGCCTCTGCACGGCCGCGGGACAGCTCAGCTGTGCTTCGCGTGAAACACGGAAACCTCGAAGGCCTTGAGCCAATCGAATGGCGGTTTTTGCGGGAGCAAAGCACTCTCATTGGATTGAGTCTTAGCAACAACCCAACGAAGGATCTGGAAGAAGACTATCCGATGCGAAAACGGCTGCTTCAGAGAATCACAGAAAGGAATCTGGGATCTAGAGGCTATCATTGGCTTAATTTATCGAATCACGCATCCACATGACGTCTTGGATCTATATGATATCTACACGAAGATCGCGCGATCCTCTAATTTCCATTACCTTGCGCAAGTAGTCCTTTCGACGCCAAGCTTCTCCCAGTCTCCAGCGCGCAATGCACCTCTCTGACGTGCGCCTGGCCTCTCTCCTGGCCCTGGCGACCTCCCTCCCGCGCCTGCTCATACCGGAGCATGTGCTACAGCTGCCCAGCTGGTGCACTTTCCTCGGCGACTGCAGCCTGGCTTTGACCTTGCTTGGCGTGCTCGTCTTGGCGTGCTTCTACCGGAACGCCGTCCAAATTGTGTTCAACCACCGCCCGACGTTCACGTTTCAGAGCTTCAAGGCCTTCTTTGAGCTCACGAGACCGCTGGAGCTGGTGTGGAGGCTGGCGACGGCCTGGTGCAGAGTACGCCCGGACGCTCTGGTAGGTGCTCCTCCCATGCCCTCCTGCCCTTGCTAGCTGGGCTGCTGCAGCTGTCGTCCTTCTCATGCTACGCGCTGTGTAGATTCTGGGAGAGGTGCGCTGCGGCACCACCTCTCTGGCGACGCATCTGAGTCGCCTTCCCGGCGCGAGGACGCCGTTCTCGCCGTGGCTCGTCGGCTTCGCGGCTGACAAGGAGAGCTTCTACTTCGTGGGCCACTGGCTTCGCATCGTCCACCCGGCCTTGTACTACAGCGTATTCCCCACGGTGTTCGAGAAGTGGTTCGTCAAGCATGTTCTTGGACAGCCGTTCTTCACCTACGACGCGTGCGCGCAGTACCTGACAGCGCCCTGGGTCGCAAGTCAGCTCGCGCTTGCGTGCCCCGATGCCCGGCTTTTCGTCTGTGTGCGAGAGCCGGCGTCTCAGAACTTGTCATGGTGAGCTTTGCCCCTCGCGCGCTGTGCAATGTCAAGCACGCCGCACGTGCTGCTGGAACCGCTCGGCTAAGCGACGGCCTGCTCCCTGACCTGCAGGTGGCGATTCGAGAACCAGGCCATGGCCTGGGGCAGCAGCATTGGACTTGGGTTGCACAAGGAGACCGTGCTCCCCGCTCGTGGGCCCTCGTACCCCCCGGCAACCCTCAAGGCCGCCTTTGAGCTCTCCAAGAGCGAAGCTGTGGCTGATCTGTATCGTCGGGCGGAATCCCTGGGTTCGGACGAGAAGGACAAGCCGGTACCCCTGCACGTCATTCCGCAGTGGGCGTGCACCTGGCCGGGCGGACAGCTCTCGGCCTTTGCACAGGTGCGACACGCCTGAGACATCAGCACCGTACTGAGCAAAGCGAGTCATCAACTGTCCTCTTAGAATGGGAACTATGCGGCGAACGTGCGGCGGTACTTGCGCTATTTCCGCAGGTCCCAGATAGAGATGATAGAGCTAGGGGACTTGGCGTCGGATGCGCTATCGGGCACCAGGGAAAGACTCGTTGCGCACCTTGCGGTCGCGCTTGGAAGCCCGTGGGAAGACCGCGCTCGGCGATGCAGTGTGATTGCGCCTGTTCAGAAGAATGCCGGAACTGCGGGCGCCGCAGCGTTGGAACCCACGGGATCCGAGCTTGACGACATTCGACAAAGCTACGAGCATGCCAACGAAGACTTGTATGAGATGATTGGGCGGAGATTTGAGCATTGGAAAGCTTGAGCAGTCGCCCAAAGACTCGGATACACAGGAAGTGTGTCATTTACGAAGGATTCGCCTGTACGCGCTGGGCGTATGACTTCTTCCGTTGCCTCGCTTGCTCCTTACGTGTGTCCTATGTTGCCTGCACAGGCGACTTCCCGTGTGCAAGCTCGCAGGACGGATCGCGATTGCACCGCCACAGGAAGGCAAAAGAAACACCAATCCTCTCTGTGTTGCCAGGGATTGAAGGGCGCGCCCGCAACCCGACGACTCGTACTACCACCACAAGGGTCCTGAGATCTACTGTTGACCAAAATTCACCTCACTTCGCGGCGAAACTGCTGGATATGTCGTCAGGGCAGAAGCTCCAGCCTGACGTGCGTCTCCAAACACTGAACACAAAACGCTCTGTCCGCGGATGCATTTGGTACCGTTAACCTCAGCTCCCGGCCTCACAGCTTTCGCGCTCTTCCTTCCGGATCAAGGCCCTACTGCGAAACCATTCCCGACGTCTTCTGTCTGGAGGCTTCCAGCTCGCCGTGAACCACCCTGCTCGCCCTCTCATGTAGACGGCTCACTGCGCTTCTCATCTGGCGAAGAAGCAGAGCGCGTCAGGAACCAATACTTGCACGCCTCAGCACCCTGCGCGGAATCTCACCTTGGATGCGCTCACGTTGGCGACCTTCAGCAACATCCGCGAGGTGCGGTCAAGAGAAGGAGTTTCGTTGAGAAAGTCGGCCACGGGCTTCAGGCGAGTGCGGAATCGATTCTCGACCCCGCCACCTAGCACTCGCCCACAAGTGTCGTTGGTGCTGCTGAAGCGTTCGACGCAGTCCCTCGCGTATTTCCACAAGATGTCGCACAGCAGCCGATCGCGATCTTCCTCGCCCAGGTTCTCGTTGACATCGTGCGCAAGCATCATGACCTCCACACCAAACTGGAAAAGGAGCAGCAACTGCCGCGCAGCCGCCCAAGCCAAGATGTCCTCCTTCTGGTCTTCCGTTGCCACCTGCCAGTCGAAAACCGAGTGTGGTAAGCGTCGGTGCTTCCCCCGCGCTTCCCTGTCACGCCGCGCCCCAGGAGAGAACATACCTTGAGCGTAACGAGAGGGAGGTTTGCCTCTGGATCTTGGAGCTTGTCGTTCACGAGCTTCAGAGAGCCGTCGATTGGCCCCTGGCACAAGGCCATGAACGCAAGAGTGGTATGCATGCCGTTCACGGTGATCAGCTTGCGCGTGCACAAGTAATCTGCCTGCGCCGGAAGCTTGGGCAGGAGCACGTGGTCCCCCTGAAAGCGAATGGAAAGGGGAGGTCATCGCTGAGCCGACGCAGCAGAAGGATCCTGGACATCCAACATACGTACGATACCTTGAAAGGTGGCTCCGGCACGGTGGGTTGCTTGCCGGTCGTTTTGTTTTCCTCGGGCGGCTTGACCACAATGGTACCGATGAACGGCTCGGAGGTGACGTCGACCTTCTCTTCCGTGATCACTCGCCCGACGCAGATGCGGTCCACCATGCAGGACACCACGGTGCACTTGTCTTCCAGCAAGGCAGCAAGTGCGTCGACTGCCTTGTGGTCGTTCTCTCCTGCGTACAGCACGGGGCCTGGGCCACTTGGGCCACTTGGGAGGATCTCGTGAAGCACGTCGCCGAGAGCGGCGATGCCAGGACCGAGACTCGTGCTCATGGTCGACGCGTTCGAAAGCAGCTCTTTGATCATGTCCTTGTCATCTGACAGAACGAGGACGCGCACCGGATTGCCGAGCTGGTCGGCCGGAGCATCCCAGGAAGGCAGGTCCTCGATCTTCTCAGCAATCACGAGGGTCGTATAGTCCGTGCCATTCAGGCTGAGTTGCACCGTCTTCTTGCCGATCAAGGGCTTGAAGGCGCCACTTGGACGCTGCACCAGGGCGAACGGCACATTGGACGCATTCATCGCCGGCACGATCAGGCCCAGACCAAGCTTTCCAGCGCCTGTGCGACGATTCACACCAGGGTCAATTCTGCGCCTCTGGTCCGATCCACTGACAACACACGTCTGTCCACTACGCATTCCAGACCACACCAAACCTTGGAGAACGCCATCCGCGCCAGTCCCGAAGACGATCGCACTTACCGAAATGCACGTGAATGCCAGAGCCACGGTCGGCCGCGTCCTTCTCCATCTCCTTTTGCTTCTGCATCTGTTGCCGCAGTCGAATGAGCTTCCGTGTGGGAAGCAGCTTGAGCTGCTCCCCGCCGACTTTCGACGTGAGCGTCTTGATGTCTCCCTTGGCGCCCTTTGCTGCGCCCCGGCGATGCTGGCGGTAGGCCAGGCGCCACTGGTTGACCAGTCGCTGCATCTCCTCCACCGGATTCTCGTCCTCGTCCGGCACTTCCTGGTCGTCGTCCGCTTGCGGCTGGAAGAGCGCGTTCTCCTCGATGCGGTACCGCTGCATGCGCTCCCATGCGTGGCTGACGGTGAAGATGGGCAGCTTGTCCGTCTCCCCCGAAGCGCCATGCGCGTAGCCCAGACGGAAGGACTGGTATTCCAGGCGGTATTTCGTCACCGCGTCATGATCCAGGTGGCGGAAGTACGGCTCGTCGAGCGTCATCTTCCGTTTCGACGCTTTCTCAGCCGGACGCGCTTCTTCAGGGGCACGGGTTTCTTGAGGTAAAGGCGCTTCTTCGAGCGAAATCTCTCTCTTGAGCGGAGGCGCTTCAGAAGGCTTCGAAGAAGGCGGGAGCCACGTGTCTAGGATGAACAGAAGCACCACAAAGACTGCAAAGCCCCCGGCAGCAACGTCGCGGCCGGTCGCTGCGCAGTACGCACATGCCGCAGCGGAGAGCAGGCCTGTTCTGCTGTAAAACGCGGACATCGTCGTGGTCATGGGAGCCTGAGAGGTCTGCGGCGCCTTCGGTTGCTCGGACAGATTCAGGTCAGATTCGGGAGGGAAAAGATCGTGGCCTTCGGTAGAGCGCGTCTGGGCGTCGGAGCGGATGTGCGGACGAGCGCGAATTCTCTGACCTTGGTTTGTGGAAGCGAAGCGGCACAACGCCAGTTCTGCGACTGGTCCCGGAACGCTCTGCAAGGGAAGAGGCCAGGGAAGACGAATGATTGGTAGGTAGAATCGGCTTGTTAGCCTCTGATTGGCTAATGCAAGAGTTGAAAACATTCCAAGTTTTACACGGCGCCAGGTCCTGCGCGCCCGCTTGTTCCGTGAAACTCCCTCGAGCCTTGCGCTGATACTGGACTGATATCGGCCCTTTCTCTCTTTGAAACTCGATATCAACGCTATTGATTGGTTGTTCCTCTTCCATGGCATTAACCTTGCGTATCACAGGTAGACAATTTGGGAAAGTCCACAACGATTCGATGGTTTGATGCAGGAAGGCGCGCCAACGCCGCGAAGATGAGATGGACGTCAGCATCTTCCAAGGCACGTGGCTTGTGAGCATCGTGTTTCCTTGCGTGATCCACGTGGCGTTCTTGGCGAGCGTGATCCATTGCCTTGCTGCCGCATCGCGGCCGAGACCAGCACAGCGAAAGAAACTGCGTCCGGTGGATCCGAAGACGCTGGAGACCAGCAACGATGGCGTCTACGCCGCGTCTCCGGCGTCCCACGATCCAGACATGGCCATCATGTTTGTCGGACCCCGTGCAGAGGCGCGAGAGTGGAGTGACGAGGTGCGTAGTGCCAGGCAACGCGGGCAGGTCGGAGCCAAGTCTTCTTGCAAGCGCTCCATAGTGCCGGGCCGCTGGGCCACGCTTCGCGCCGAATTCACAAGTTCTTTGGCAGGAGAGAATCGTTGTGGAAAGCATACGAGATAATCTGGGGCCCGACTTGTTCGCCCGTGCGGAGGCTTTTGATCACTCCGTGTATCGCATGGTGCGATGCATGTGGGACGAGTTTCCCCCAAACGAGCGGGGGGACAAGATGAGCGAACTCCTCCAGGATCTGTTTCGCTGGAGGGATGAAGGAGAGGTAGACAGCATCTTGGACACCCTGCTGGAGCAGCACGAAGCGTACCATCAGGGCTGGCCGTCCAGGATTTACGGATGCGACAAGTTCGGCCACCCCATCGTGGCCGAACGAATGAGCCACATCAATGTCAAGATGCTCACACAGGAGCTTGGGATAGAGTTGGTCACACGACATCGAGTCCAGCACTTCGAGGCCGTCACCCGCTGGAAGCGAGGCTGTAGCAACAAAGCTGGCTACCGCCTCTACCGGCAGAACGTCATCTTGGATCTCAAGGACTTTGCGCTGTTCGACCACTTCAACGAGACGGGCAAGGCCTTCCTCTTCGCTCTTGTTCGGCTTGGAGACGTGCGCTATCCGGAGACGCTGCATCGCTGCTTCATCATTAACGCGCCGATGTACTTCCGCGTTGTCTGGAGCGTCGTCAGCAGCATCTTGGATCCGTCGACGACGTTGAAGATTCGAATCCTTGGAGGCGATGCGAAGGTGAAGTTCCCCGCCATCTCTGCATCCCTTCGACCGAACGCTCCTTTTTCAGCGTGAACTACTTGCAGGCAATGGAGGCATGCTTCGAAAGCGAGCACATCTCACGGGACGCTCTGCCTCAGTGGTGCGGTGGAAGTCACCGTGGCTACACCACCCAAAGTCTCATCGAGGCCTTGGCTGCCGGAGAAACGATGGATGCCCCCGAGGTGGATTGGCTCGGACGCGAAGGAGGTCCATGAAGGCGGTGAGGCTGCAGTGAAAAGACGAAGAGGATAGTACGTTGCTTCTAGAAAGGAAACAGAACAAGCATCCGCTATCTATGGCTTCCATGCCGTACGTCCACGCCACACGTGCACCTCGAAGAGCCTGGCCTGCCTCTATCGTCCTGTCGGCAGAGAGGCCAAAGCCAGCATCCACCTGGCTCTTAGTCATCCAGACCGTCGAGCGGCCCCGTGTTCTGGTTGATGCGCTTCTCCGCGTGCTCCAGCGCTTCCAGAACGCCTCGCAAAGCGCTCGCGATCTCGGCCTTCTTGTCTGCCTCGGCCTGTGACAGCTCCTTCTGCGCAATCTCCAAAGCCGTCTTCCCCTCCGAGTCCTTGATGCTCATCAGCTTGGCGACGGAGTATCTCGATTCCCGGGCGCCGTCGGTCAAGAATCGCACCGCGTCTGCGTTTCCGTGGAAGGACCCCCAGTGCAGGCAGGTCCATCCGTCATTGTCAGTGATGAAGACGTCCGCCCCTTTGCTCATGAGCTGCTCAAGCGCTACGCGGAAGTCGCCCTTCAGGCCCGCGACGACCATGAGCGGGGACCAGCGCTCCAGCTTGTTCCGGCAGTTCACCGTGTTCGCGTCCAGGGCTGCGATCAGCTCCACGGGATCGCCACTGTCCCACGCCTTGGACATGAGCTCGTCCACAGAATCCGTCGCGTCCAGGCATACGGGCGCAGTTCCGGTGCCGCCTGCCTGCTCCGCCTCCTCCCGCTCCTGCGGCGTCAGCTCGTCCTCAAACTTTTCCTTGTACACGCGCCCCTCAGATTTGAGAAGGTACTTTTGCACGAGGCCGTTCTCGTAGAGGGTCAGCGGCGCCGTGATGCTCTGCAGCAGCAGGGAGTGATTGATGCCGAGCCGGAGATGCAGGAAAGATACGATCGCAACGGCCAGAAGCAGCTGGGAGAGCATGGCGAGGACCTGCTTCGATTCGTGCTCGCCATAGGTCGTCTTGGTGTACGAGGTCGTTGGGTTCAGCGGGGACATGGGCGCCGGTACGTAGATGGTCTTGTCCTTGTCCGGATGCTTCGAGTTGTTCACAACCGATCGGAGATACAGCCCGATGATCAGGGACGTGGCCTGCGACGATCCTCAGCGGTTGAGGCGGTCGTGAAACCAGGGTTGCTCCGCACACAGTTCGTCGACTACCTGAAGACCATAGTAGAACGTGCGGACCTTGAAGAGCAGATCCGCGTCCTCCCAGTCGACGTAGTACCGAGAGAAGGATCTGTTCGGGGCGGCGAGCGAAGACCCGTTCGGTGAGTGAGATGGCAGCACCCACGCGCCACACCCCAGTTGTGAGGGTCGCCCTAGGCCATACAAGGACACGTACAAGGCAACGACGCCGAGAATCAGCTTCGAAGAGCCTCCGACCAGCGAGGTGTCCTGCGACATCGGGCGCTTAGTGCGCTTGGTGCGCGCGGCCTTTTCCGCGCCACCCGCTTCGCTCTTCCCAGGCACCGGAGGTGGCCCTTCTCCCTGGGCGAAAGTGCCACAGTATCCGCGCGGCGTGCGGCGGATATCCAAGAGGCCGAAGAAGTTCTGAGGGGATTTCGCGCCGAAGCGGCGTTATTCCCTTGGCGACGGCGAAAGAGGGCATTTTCGGTTTCGCTGGCGTTTCGCAATTTCTTCGCCGTTGAGAGCCGCTCAAATTGCGTCTGAAATCCGCTCGCGGGATATCGCTCTCGACACGATGGCTGCGCACATCCTGGCCCAAGTGGAGGGTGCCAATGCTGATGAGATCCCCATCCGGCGCGCGCTGCTGTCCGTGTCCGACAAGACGGGCATCGTGGCCTTCGCGCAGAAGCTGAGCAGCTTTGGAGTTGAACTGCTGAGTACGGGCGGCACGGCGAGAAAGCTGCGCGAGGCGGGTCTGACCGTCGTCGACGTGGCGGAGTACACCAAGGCGCCCGAGATGATGGACGGCCGTGTGAAGACGCTGCACCCGCTGGTGCACGGCGGGATCTTGTATGTGCGCGGCAACGCGCAGCATGAAGTAAGATACGATGCATGAGAACACGGCCATGCAGGTGTGAAATCTACACCGGGGACTTCTCACCTCTTTCGCCTGCGCAGGAAGACCTCGCGACCAACGGGGGGCAGCCCATCGACATGGTGGTGCTGAACCTGTACCCGTTCGAGGCCACCGTGGCCTCCGGGGCCTCGTTTGATCAATGCATAGAGAACATTGACATCGGCGGCCCGTCCATGCTGCGCTCCGCGTCGAAGAATCATCGCTATGTGACCATCGCGACGTCTCCTTCGCAGTACAGCGGGATTCTCGAAGAGATGGAGGCCAAGAAGGGCTGCACGTCGCTCGCGCTTCGTCGGAAGCTGGCGGCGCGGGCATTTGCAACCAGTGCAGCCTACGACAGCGCGATTGCGCAATGGATCAATTCGACACCGGAGGTGGTACGTATCGAGTCGGTCGAGCGAGGAGGCCGTGTGGAAGAGTCTTGGCCTGACGTAAAGGGGCGTTGCCTGACGCCCTGCTCTTTTCCGATCCAAAGGGGGAAGCGGCTCCCGTCGTCACCAGGGCGTACTCCCATGAGCGCAACCTCAAGTATGGCTGCAATCCGCACCAGAAACCTGCGGCGATCTACACGCCCGTGGGGTCGAGCATGCCGTTCCAGATCCGCAATGGCAACCCGGGCTACATCAATCTGCTGGATGCGGTCAACGCCTGGCAGCTGGTGAAGGAACTGCGGGCTTCGCTCGGCATCGCTGCTGCAACGTCTTTCAAGCACGTCAGCCCGGCGGGAGCGGGTCTGGCCGTCCCCCTTACACCCACTGAGGCAGAGTCCTACGAGGTGTCAGACACGGCTCAACTCACCCCCACTGCCCTCGCGTATCTCCGGGCTCGGAACGCGGACCCAATGTCGAGCTTCGGCGACTTCGCCGCGGTCTCCGACGTGGTAGACGTCGAGACCGCGAAGATCCTAAAGAAGGAGGTCAGCGACGGCATCATCGCGCCAGGCTTCGAGCCAGAGGCACTAGAGATTCTCGCCAGCAAGAAGGGCGGCAAGTTCATCGTGCTCCAGGCGGATCAGGACTTCCAGTGCCCCAGCCAGGAGTTCCGTGAGCTGCACGGTCTCACGTTTGCGCAGAAGCGCAACGACACGCTGATCACGCCTGAGCTGATGGGCAACGTAGTGACGGCGGAGCCTGGATCAGGTTACCAGATGCCGCCGGACGCCATTAGAGATCTCGTGCTTGCGAGCATCACGCTGAAGTATACCCAGTCGAACTCGGTGGGGTATGCCATGTGCGGACAGATGGTCGGCGTCGGAGCCGGGCAGCAGTCCCGAGTAGATTGCGTAAAGCTCGCCGGTAGGAAGGTGCGGATCTGGCATCTCAGGCAGCATCCCAAGGTCCGCGGCCTGCCGTTCAAGGACGGCGTGAAGCGTTCCGACCGTGTGAACGCTCGTGTCCGGTACATCGAGGGGGACATCACCGACGCCGAGCGGCCTCTTTGGGAGGCGAACTTCACGGAGGTCCCCGAGCCCCTCACCGAGGAGGAGAAGGCCGAGTTCATGAGCACGCTGACCGGGGTGGCCCTGTCCTCAGATGCCTTCTTCCCGTTCCGCGACTCGCTGGATCACGCGTCAAAGCTTGGCGTCAGCTACGTCGCTCAGCCCGGCGGATCCGTGCAGGACGATGGCGTCACCGCAGCTGCGAAAGAGTATGGCATGCACATGTGCTTCCATGGCGTTCGCTTGTTCCACCACTAGGCCATGCTGGTGCAGCGGATCACGTCTGTGGCCCGTAGCTGCCACCTGCCCCGCGTCTCAGCTCGTCGTGATGAGCGGTGGGCCCTTTGACACGCAGGTCATCTTGCTTGAAGGAAAAAGAATCGATGGGGCAATCAAGCAGTGCGTGGGATCAAGCAAAGCTCACGTGCATTTGCCTCGCGAGCCCGTGCTCGTTCGCATCCCTCTGAGCAACCGCCTACCGCCACCAACACACAGTCACATGTCTCACGTCAGGCTCTCCAATGACGCCTAACGTGAGCCTTCACTGGCACTAGCACGCTTTCATCACTGCACCAGGAGCTTCTGCACGGGCAGCTCAATCTCATCACTATCCCAGGCGGGCCACTTGCGGGCATCCAACTCGTAGGTCAGAACGAGGGGATCTGACACAGACACGCGAAGCTCCTCCCCAGCGTCAACTATCTGATTCGACGAGCTGATGAAGTCTCCGAACGAGAGCCCGCCACCATCGAGGTTCCACTGGAGCCCTTCTGTGCGCACTTCGCGACATGGTTGCCCGATCGGTATAAGTCCGCAAACCCCGGTCGCCAAATGCTCGTCAACCTTGACAACGCTCTCCCCAGGACACAGCACCGTGGCCGCGTTGTCATCGGACACCAGACTGAGACCGCCGTGGAACGCCGGCGCCCACTTGTACAGACAGTGGAAGGCCGCCATGACTTGGTCGAATCGACCCGAGAACGACCCAAGCACGCGCACTGATACGTGGACGGGGTTCTCGACGGGATCTATCCCTGGCGCGGGCACGGGCGCCGCCGTCGTCCCCTGCGCCTCTACGGGGTTGCAGTGGAGGCCCCACACTGTGTCTAAGCATTTGTCCATGTCGTTCCGATCCTGGTCGGCGTCCCTGATCACCGGCACACCCAACTCGTCGCGATAGAACGCCGCGACGTCGTCTCGAATGGAGTCGAGGTCTCCCTTGATCGCAGTCGGCCTCAGCACCCGGCGCAGGTCCTGCAGCCCCTCGCCCTCTAGCAGGTCGTGAACCCGGTTGGCCCCTCCATCTGCACACACCACGGTGTCCGCTCGCCGCATCAGCGACACCAGGACGTTCTTGTCCAGGGGCGTGTTGAGCACGAGGAGCGCCTCCTTGGCCCCCTCCCTCTTCGGCTTGAGGTAGTCCAGGCCGATGCGCATCGGGGCCGTCGTCATCCTCCGCATCAGACGGCCGTCGACCTGCAGAGCCGAGACGAGGAGCAGCCAGGCCCGCTGCCGGAACATGCAGGAAGCCTTGCTGCCGAACACGGTGAGATCCCCCGCGCCGCGACGAAGGCCCCCGTCCCTGCCCCCCACTTATGAGGGTCCAGCTCGGGGCTAGGCGTCCGGCCTCGCCAGCGTCTGTCGCCGGAAAAAGGGCGATTTTTTCCGTGCAGATCGGGGGGAATCCGTCGAGCCTCGAAACGCATACGTGGCGATCGATATTCGCCAAAGACTCGTTTTCTTGCTTCCGACAGCGCGGCGGCGCTGCAAGATCCGCCGAGTCGCATCATGGGGGCGCTGGGAAGGGTGCTGGCGTTGGCGGTGGCCGCCGCGGCCAGGCCGACGCGGAGTCTGCGACCCCGCCCGCGCCTGCTCGCCAGTCTCGCTGGGGACGGCAACGCCTACGTCCGGCGGGTGGAGGTTGGCAGCGCGGCGGAGATGGAGGAGCTGGGCAAGCGGCTCTCCCGAGGGGTCGGCAAGGGGGACACCATCCTCTTGAGTGGGACGCTGGGGGTTGGCAAGACCACCCTGGCGAGGGGCTTCATTCGCGGCTGCCTTGGAGACGACTCGGCGGTTGTGACCTCGCCGACGTACCTCCTGGACAACACCTACGAGGCCGGCGCCTTTACCGTGCACCACATGGACTTGTACCGGCTGAAGCAGGGGGCAGACTTGAGCATTCTCGGCATCGCGGAGGCAGTTCGAGATTGCGTTTGCCTGTTTGAGTGGGCGGAAGGGCGCATAGACCAGCTGCTGCCGCCGGAACGTCTCGAGATCCGCATCGAGCAGCCCGAGGACGAGATCGAGGGAGGGGACAACCCGGACGGCCTGTTCGTCTCGGACACCTTTGAGGAAGGCAGCCGCAATGTGCAGCTGGCGGCACATGGCGATCGCTGGCGACAGAGAATTGATGCAGCAAGATGAAGGTTGAGTTTAGACGAGTTGGTGCTGTTGCAAGTGGAGCTTTCCGAACGGCCCTTTCCCAATGCCACCGCCCGTTGCTTAGCCTAGCCTAGCCTTGCTTTGCTTTGTCTTGTGGTTTCCCTCTGTCGGAGGCTGGTGAGGCTCTTCGCCCGACATGATGCAAGATGCGCGCGCGGCAAGACAGCGTCGCTTTGGGCAACTAAGGAACGATGGCTTTGCTGGTCTGCTGCTTTCTCGCCTAGGCAAAGCTCTAGTCCGTGGCACCGGCCTCGCCACCGCCACCGCCACCGCCAC